>JANZXU010006290.1:0-17572 GCA_027576215.1 Amissidens hainesi | reverse complement strand
AAAGAATTAATAATAAATTTTAAAAAGGTTTAAAAATTATTATTAATTAAATTTAAAGTGCTAAATAAAAATGGACTGATATTAAGTTGATTAATCTAATAAAAATATAATTTAAAGTATACGGGGGGATTTGAAAGTTATGAACAAAAAGAAAATTGCTACTTTATTATTGGTAGGAACATTGTTAATTGGTGGGGGAGCATTAGGTGCTAAAGCTTGGTTTACATCAGATGCTAAGGTGACATCAAATTTAAGAGTTACAATGGGAACATTAAAATTAGTAGCTAATGGTGATGATGCTTGGACAGTTGCTAATAAAACAAATAATGACCCAGATATGATTACAGAAATTAATGAAATAAGTAATGGTTCAGATACAGTATACACAAATGTAAGACCAGGAGATGAATTTATCAAAAATATTACTTTAAAGAATGTAGGTAGTTTAAAATCTCGTACAACTATTACAATAAATGAAATGAACATGCCAAGGGAATTACAAGGTAAAGTTACTATTGCAATAAAAGAAGGAGAGAATGTGTTACCAACTGATGCAATAATCATGCAACCTAATGAAGAAAAAAATATTAATATTGCAGTAAATCTAGATGGACCAAGTATGGGTAATGAATTCCAAAATAGAGCAGAGCCTGGTAATGCAGATATAGGAAAATATCATAAAATTTTAGTAAACTTTTTAAATTCTAATACTTCTTTCATTGAAGTGAATGGAACTCAAGTTAACAATAAATAATAAAGTCATTTTAAAATAAATTATTAACTTTTATAATGTGTTAGTTTAAAAAATATAAGATAAAAACTAAATTTTAACTTATAGGAGAGAGTCTAGAAGCTATGAGTAAGAAAAAATTAAGTTGGAACATTAGTAGCTAAAGCTTAGGATACATCAAATGATAGTATAAAAACAAATTTAAATGTGACAATGGGAAAGTTAAAATTACGAGCTATTGATAAAGGGTGGCAAGCTTTAAATCGAGAATATAAGGACAATCCAATTGAGAATATACGTACGGAAATTGATAATCCAGATGCAAGTAATAATTTTATTAAAGCAGTTGTGTAACGAATGCAGGTAGCTTAAAATCTTGTACAAGTTTTAAAATAAATGAATCACATATGCCAGCACATTTATAAGAAAAAGTTCATATTACAATAAAAGATAAAGACGAAGATATTGATTTAACAAATAGTGAAACGATTATAGGATCTAAAACATCAAAAAATATTCAAATTACAGTAAAACTATATGCACCCAATATAGGAAATGAATATCAAGGACAAAATGAAGAAAGAATCGACATAGGAAGTCTTCATGAAGAATTAGCAAAATTATTAAATTCTAATACTTCATTTATTGATGTAGCAGGAATTCAAGTTAATGCTCCTAAATAGTAAAAAAATTATAATTTAATATTAAAATAAAAGCTCTAATTTTATAATTAGGGCTTTCTTCATAAAAATTAGGTGGTGATTATATGAAAAAAAGATTAGTTTTTACTCTTACTTTATTAGCATCATCACTATTATTTAATATAACAAATCAAAATAAAGCTTTTGCTGTTCCAAAGGAAGGAGAGATTTTAATACAATCTTCTGATGGACCTAGTGAAGCTATTCTTTCGGATAAGGATGGTCTTTGGAAACCTAATAGGGGAAAAGTTAAGGATTTTTTTATTATAAATAATAGTGATTATAATATAAAAGTTAAAAAGATTAAGTTTAACAACATATCATTAAAAGATGCACAAAATAAAAAATATATTGATGAAAATAGTAAAGAGTTTAAAGAGTTTATGGAGCATTGTTTTATTGTTTTATCTAAAGATGGAAAAGTATTGTTTAATGGTGATTTAAATAATGTTTTTAATAATAATGAAATTTATTTAGATAATATGAAAGTAAATAAGAAGAATAAAGAAAAAATGCAATTAAGTTTTGTTGTAGATAAGGATGCAGAAAATGAACTTCAAGGTTTGCAAAATGAATTTTCTATATCTATAAACTATGAATTAGCTAACAAAGATGATGACAATAATGGTGGTTCTATAGTAGGTGGAAACAATTCTAATATGCCGAATACTGGACAACTTGTAGGTGCTAGCGTTCTAGGAATAATGGGTGTGGGAGTTCTTTCACTAGGCACTTTTGTTTTAGTTAAATCTAAAAAGAAGGATGGTGAAAAGGATGAGTAGGATTAAGCGAAGTAAAAGAAATAAAAAGAATAATGAATTAAAGAAAATATTAGGTTTAGCACTTGCTATTGGAATTGTTGGAACTTCTACAAGTTATGCATATTTTTCTTCTAAAGCAGATATTTCTTCTAATTTAAAAGTAACAATGGGAACTTTGGATTTAAATCTTAAGTGTGATTACGAAGAAGGTGAAGATAAAAAAGGATTAATCAACATAACTGGTTTAAAACCTAGTTTAAAAGATGATGATTGCGAATGTGAAACAGATGATCAATTTAAGATTGAAAATACAGGTAGTTTGAAACAAAAGATTAAAATAAAGATGGATTTTTATGAGGATAAGGATGATGATAGGAATATTTTAAAATATCTTATAGGAGATTTGGTTTTAGAAAATAAAAGTACAAAACAAGTTTCAAAGTCTATTACTGTAGGAGAGCTTTCAAGTGGTGGATTTATAGAAGTTTTAGAAAAAGATAGTGAGAAACCTTTAATTATTAAACCAGGAGAAACTTTAATCGGAACATTTGGAGCAAAGGTTAAGAATTCTATTGATTATAAAAATGAAGACAAAGAATTAGATTTTGATATAACTGTAAGGGGAACTCAAGTTAATAATAAGGAATGGAAAGGAATATGGCCAAAGCTAGAGGAGGAAAAGTAATATGAAAATGAAGAATAAATTAATAGCAATGATATCAGGATTAACTTTAGCTTGTATAGGTGCTACTGGAAGTTATGCTTATTTTACTGTTGAGAAATCTGCAGGAGAAAATATAATTGCTATGGGAAAATTTCCAAAGGCTAAGGTTCAAATATTTGCATCAACAGGTCCTTTATATAGTGATGCTTTTGGAAATGGAAGTAATAGTGCTACTGGAAATTATATTACTTGGCTTGATGGAGCATCTCAATATATAGCACAAAGTATGTTAGGAGTTAATCTAGGAGTAGTTGGCAATGATAAAGGAAAGTTTCAAAATTTATCAAAGGGTTCAACTGTAGATGTTAAATCTAATATTGGAACTTTTGGGAATGGAAATACTTCTTGGCAAGCTTCAAAGCAAAATACAGGTAATGAAAATGGAAATATGGTTCATTATGTAGTTGCTATTTTTAATGAAGCTAATAAGGGTGAAGAGGCAGGAAGAAAATTAAATTATAAAAATGAACATGTTAAAATAGAAAGATATGATAATTTTAAAGGAGAAAGTGGAAAAACTTATAAAATTAGAAAAGAAGAGAATGTTTCTCTAAATGGTAATGAAGAGAGAATAAGAACTTTTGATTTTGATGGAACTAAACTTATTCAAGATGGTAGTCATGGCAACCCTTCAGAGGATGCAGATTTAATTGTTTTTGATGTTGGAAGTTTAGGGTATTTTACAACTGGAACGGAACAAAAGGATTTAGATAAATTAAATAATAGTTTAATTGGTCAAGAAAATATTTTAGATAAAAAGAATAATATAATGTGGGAATCTAATAATCCATTATATAATTTAGCATCTAAAATGCAAGGAATAGATAAGAAAGCTAGATTATTAAATTCAGTTTGTAATGTAAGTTTTAAATATACAAAAGATAGCAGTTATGAAGTATCAGATAGTTATACTATAAACATGACTGGAACAAGAATAGAAATAGTAGAAGAAAAACCTAATGAAAAACCTAGTCAAGATAAAAGACCAATTATTCCTGGAAGCGGTACAAATCTAGAAGGACCTAATAACGGTAATGATACAACGAACACAAGACCAGGACTACCAGTAAAACCAGGCACCATAATACCAGGTGCACCAACAGGGCCAGGAAATACAATAAGACCTGGGATTCCAGGAAAACCAGGAACTATAATGCCGGGTGCACCAACAGGAACAGAGAATACAACAAGACCAGAAGTTTCAGTAAGACCAGGTAATACTACAATGCCAGAAAAAAATTCAGATAACAATAAAAATAATGAAACAGTTAAATAAAAGAAATCTTTAAATAACTTAGAAATCTTGCAAGGTATTAATGAAAATTAATACTTTTGTAAGATTTTTTTGTTTATAATATTAAAATTTTCAGTGAAATTTATTTTTTATTATTAAAAAGAAAAACAACAAGTGATATTAAAGCGTAAATTATTAAAAAATAAAATAAAAAAATATTACAATTTTTTCAAAGGATTAAAATATTTAAATAGAAAATAATGTGAATTTTGAACAATAAATATGTAAAATTGTTAAAAAATGTAGATTAAATATTAAATTCTAAAACTAATAAAATAAAAATTAAAAATTTATAAACATATCTTACTTTATTTTAATAAAGTATCATTAAAATTAAAAAAAATTAGATATATGATAATATATGTAAATTGATGGTATAAATTTTTGTTGATATACTCTTCATTGTTAAATTAACTAAGAGGGGGAATTGAAATGATTAACAAAAAATTAACAGCTTTAATATTATCAGGAGCATTACTTGCAGGAGGAATTGGACTTGGAACATATTCATGGTTTACATCAAGTGCTAAATCAGCTGCAAACTTAAAGATACATACTGGTACTTTGAAAGTTGCAACAAATGATAATAATGCTAAATGGGTAGTTAAAAGTGATACTGAAGCTAAAAATGGAAAAGAAATAACTAAATTAAATTTCGATAATGTAAGACCTGGAGATTCATTTGAAAAAGTAGTTGATATTAGAAATACTGGTTCATTAAAAGAAAGATTAACTTTCAAAATCAATGATCAAATTCAAAAAGAATATGCTGGAATTGTAGATGTTAATGTTGAAGCATTATCTGGTGGTGAATTAAAAAGACTTGTTTTAAATGAAGGAACTCATATACAAGCTAAAATAACAGTTAAGATTAATGAAAATGCAAACAATGAATGGCAAGATAAAGAAATAGATTTTTCAAAAGTTATAAATAATGAAAATCTTATAGAAATTACTGGAGCTCAAGTTAATGCACCAATAGAATAAATTATTACAAAAAATATACAAAAATAATAAAAAAGATAACGTAAGATATTAGTATTGGAGAGTTCTAATATCTTAGTTATCTAATTACAATAAAAAATTATTTAATAATATAATCGGTACAAACTATAAAGAAGTTAAGGGAGAATTTTAAAATGATAAATAAAAAAATTACAACATTAATATTATCAGGAGCAATATTGGCAGGTGGCTTAGGTGTTGGAACATATTCATGGTTTAAGTCAAATGCTAATGTAAGTGCAAATTTAAAGATACATACAGGTACTTTAAAAGTTGTAACAAACGATAAAGATGCAAAATGGATAGTTAAAGGTAATACTGAAATTAAAGAAGGAAATAAAGTTAATTTTACTAATGTAAGACCTGGAGATTTATTTGAAAAAACAGTTGAAATTAAAAACACAGGTTCATTAGATGAGAAATTAACATTTAAAGTTAATGATGAAATTCAAAAAGAATATGCTGGAATTGTAAATGTTGATGTTAGAGCAGGTTCAGGTGCTAAATTAAATAAAAGTCTTTTAAATCATGGACATACTATAAAAGCGAAAATTACAGTTAAGATTAATGAAAATACAAATAATGAATGGCAAAATAAAGAAATAGATCTTTCAAAAGTTATAAATAATCAAAATCTTATAGAAATAACTGGAGCTCAAGCTAATAATAAATAAAAATGCAAAAGCTTTAATTATAAAATTTTCTTTAAGATAAATATATGAAAAATATAACACAATGTATTAGAAATTAAAATTATCAATATATTATTTAACTAATTAAAATAAAAGATTATTTAATAAAGTTACGAATTATGGAAAATGTTATAGGTATTATAAGGGAGAATTTTAAAATGATAAATAAAAAAATTACAACATTAGTTTTATCAGGAGCAATACTTATAGGAGGATTAGGTTTCGGAACATATTCATGGTTTACATCAAATGCTAAATCAACTGCAAATTTAAAAATACATATGGGAAGCTTAAAAGTTGAAGCTTCAAATGATGATAAATGGGCAGTAGAAAATTCAAGCATAAATGATGGTGATTTAAAGAGTGAAGTAAAAAATCCTAATGATTTAAATAATTTTGAAAATGTAAGACCTGGAGATTCATTTGTAAAATTTGTTACATTTAAAAACACTGGAACATTAAAACAAAGAGTTCACTTTGAAACCAGTAAAGATTTAGGAAAATATTATTCTAAATTAAATATTGGAATTCCAAAAGAGCAAGATACAGTTTTAAAACCAGGTGAAACAAAGAGTGTAAAAATAAAAATAGCTGTTCCAACAGATCTTACAAATTCTGAACAAGAACAATTTATAAAAACTTTTGAACAAGTAGAAAATAAAACTCTTTTAGAGGTTACTGCAACACAAGTAAATCAAAAATAATTTACTTTAAGTATTATAAAGATAAAGTCCTAAATTTTTTAGGGCTTTATTTAAAGTTTAGAGTAATTTATTGATAATTAAAGTATATAAGTTCTAATAAACATTCTACATTTAAACTCATAATAACTTTTGAATTAAAGTTATTATGAATGTTGATTTAAAAATGTGGTTTTATTGTTAGAACATATGTATATAAAATCATATTTAGTAGAAGAGTAAATTTTCTTTGTATAGTAATATAACATAAGGAAAAGATATATAAGAAAACAAAATTAACATATTTTTTTAATAGATATAAATATTTAAGTTACTAATCATAAAAATTAATTTTTGATAATGGCTATTTAGCTAAAATACAATTTGAATAATGTTTTCATAGAAAAAAGAAATTAACTTTCAAAAGAAACATGTTTCAAATTGAACAGTACATAATAAGTTGATATAATTTAATTACTATTACTTTAAACTAACTCTTTAAATAGGAGGTGGATTATTGCTATAATACTATAAATTTTCTTATAGAGTCAAAAGGTGCATAACATTTATAGACTATTAGCAATAAAAAAATATGCAAAATAGAAATTGGATTAAACAAGCAGGAAATATAATATATTATATATTTGTAGTGTTATTAATAGTTTTATTAATAAATAGTTTTTCAAATAGGTCTAATGCAGTATATAATATAGTAGGTTTTAGAAATTACACTATTTTAACAGGAAGTATGGAACCTAAAATCGATCCTGGTGATTTAGTTATAGTTAAAAAAGTAAATCCAAATGATTTAAAAGTTGGAGATATTATAACTTTTAATAAAATGGATGAAAATAAAAGTATAGTTGTTACTCATAGACTTATTGAAAAAAAAGATGATGGATTTATAACTAAGGGTGATAATAATAATGTAAAAGATGATGGAATATTAAATAAAGAAGACGTTATAGGTAAGGTTATTTTTACAATACCTAAACTAGGATATGTATTTGTATTCTTTGCAAGACCTTTAGTTATAGCAGGAGTATTAATTCTTTTAGGTTTATCTATTGGTTGGGATCTTTTACGAAAAGAAGAAAGTAAAAAAGAAAATAACAATAAATAACAGTTATAAGTTAGGACTCTTAAATTGAGTCCTCTTTTTTATTTAAATATAAAATTATCTATATTAGAAATAAATAATAACTAAATGCTATAATAAAAGAAAAAATGTTTTATAATAAGCAATTAGAACCTTATAAAAAACAAATATAATGTTTATTTAATATTAAGAAAAGTAAAAGGAGTGAATTTTATTGAATATATCATTTTTAGGAGGAGCTTCTGAAGTTGGAGCAAGTTCTATTTTAGTTAATATATATGGTAAAAACATACTTATGGATTGTGGTATTAGACAAGGTGCAAGTAAAGATGTTTTACCTGACTTTAGAACAATACAAGAAAAGGGTGGAGTAGATGCCATTATAATCTCTCATGCTCATATGGATCATATTGGTGCAGTGCCTATTATAGCAAAAGAGTATCCTTTAGCTAAAATTTATTGTAATAATATGACTAAGGATTTAATGAGAGTTTTATTTTATGATAGTTTAAAAATAATGAATAACAGAGAAGTTGAAATACCTTTATATAGTGAAGGGGATGTTGAGAATGTTTTAAATAAAACATATACATATAATTTTGAAGTTCCATTTTCATTATTTGAAGATATTAAAGTTACTTTTTATATGGCAGGCCATATACCAGGGGCTAGTTGCGTGTATGTAACATCACCTAAGGAAAGTATTTTTTATAGTGGAGATTTTTCTCTTTTTCCACAAATAAATGTAGAGGGTAGTAAAATTCCAAAACTTAGACCAGATGTTGCTATACTTGAATCAACTTATGGAGATAAATTGCATGCAAATAGAAAACTTGAAGAGGATAGATTAGTTGATATATTAAATGATAAGATTAAAAAAGGTGGAAAAGTATTAATACCTGCTTTTGCTTTAGGTAGAGCACAAGAAGTAATTTTAATATTAAAAAGAGCTATAAATAATAAAAAAATGCCTAAAGTTAAAGTGTATGTTGATGGAATGGTAAGATCTATTAATATTGCATTTAAGAGAAATCCACTTTATTTAAAACAATCTTTATGTAAAAAGATATTAAAGGGAATAGAACCTTTTTATGATGAAAATATAATGGCAATAGAGAAAAAAGAACAAAGAGATGAGATATTAAAAGCAGAAGAACCTTGTATTATAATATCTAGTTCTGGAATGGTTACGGGTGGACCTAGTCAATATTATGCAGAAAAATTATTAAGTGATGAAAATTCTACAATAATAATATCTGGTTATCAAGATGAGGAATCTCCAGGAAGAAAGATTTTAAATCTTTTTGAAGTTGAAAAGGAAGATAGAAAGCTTGAGATAAATAATAAAATAATTCCTGTTAAGTGTGATGTTGAAAAAGTTCAATTATCAGCACATGGTGACAAAAGTGAAATTAAAGGTCTTTATGAAAGATTAACTCCAAAGCATTTGTTTTTAGTTCATGGAAATAGAGAAGTTATTGAAAATCTAGGAAAAGAAATGAATACAAGTACAATTGGTGGAATTTATACACCTATGGTTGGAGATTCTTATGATATAAATATTAAAAATCCTAGAAAACAATTTAATAAAACTCTAAATCATTTAATGAATGAACAAGACAAAATAGATGAACATGGATTAAAGAAACTTAGAATATTTATTAAGGAAAATTATTTTAATAGATTATTTACGGCAGAAGAATTATTAGCTATTTGGAATAAAAATATTAAACATACTCAAGAAGAAATACAAGAATTTCAAAATATTCTTACTGAAAGTCCTTATTTCGAAAGTGATATAAGACGTTTATTTATGTTTGGACCTACTAGTGAAGATGACCTTGAAAAACTAATTAAAAAGCAAGAGTTAAATCAAACAGATGTTAATAACATTTTATCTGAAAGGCTTTCAAAGTATAATTTTAAGAAAATAGGACTTAAAGTTGATGAAAAAATTGCTGTAATTTATTTTGATTTTCCTTTAGTTGTACCTAAAGAAATTTATGGTGATATTGACGAATTAAAAGAAGAGATTAAGTGGAATATTGAAGTAAGCAAACAAACTAATTTTAATGCTTTAGATATGGCAATAAGAGAAGCTTTTAATTACCAAGGAATAAAGAAGATTTCTCATAATCAGCTTGATAATAATGTTATGTTAAAGTTAGAAAATGAAAAAAATGTTAATTTAGATTCTAAGAGAAAAGAAATATTGGAAAAAACAGGATATAATATTTTAGTTAAAAGTAATGAAGAAAATAAACAAGTAGCAGTAACTAAAGATGAAGTATTAGATCAAAATAGATTAATAACTTTAATAGATAATAGTTTTAGTGATGCTAAATATAAACCATATAAGAAAAGTGTTATATCAATAGGATATATGAAACTTTCTTTTATATCGCCAAAGGCTGGTTTATTTTATCAAAATAAAATAGAAAAACTTTCAAAAGAATGTGGTTGGAAGCTCGAAATAAATAATAGTTATAACCAAAATGAAATAATGAATTTAGCAGAAGGATTATGTAGAAGTTTTGATATAGAATTAAAAAAGAGACCTTCTTTTAATCCGCAAAACGGAAGTGTTAAAATACAACCTATTAATGAAGTCTCAGAAGATAAATTCAACGATTTTAAGGAAAAATTCTTTGATGTAACAGCAACAGAAATTACAAAAGCTTAAAATTATTTGATAAATAAATTTCTTTTAGGAAACATTAATATTTTTTAATTATATGTTTTTATAGTTTTAAGCTATGTTTGTTACAAATTTAAATGTAAAATTTTTTTAGAATATATAATAAAAAATACCTACAAGATAATAAAAAATATCTTGTAGGTATTTAACTATTTTTATGCTAAAGGAGAAATTAATCTACATATTGGTTCGAAAAATTTATTTACAAAACTCCTATTTCTATAAGTTTCTAATGTTAAATGTTTGCAATACTTAATATCTTTTAAAAATTGATTTTCAACTTTAATACATACTTTATCATTATATATAAAAGCGTTAGTTTCAAAGTTTAATTGAAAGCTTCTTATATCCATATTTGCAGTACCAATACTACATACAGAGGAATCGGAAACTATACATTTACTATGAATAAATCCATTATCATAAAGATAAACTTTAACTCCGCTTTTTAAAATTTCTTCTAAATAGGAATTTGCAATCCAAGACATAAAAAGATGGTCAGGATTGTTTGGAATCATTAATCTTACGTCAATACCAGAAGTTGCTGCCATTTTTAAACAATCAAACATACAGTCATCTGGAACAAAATAAGGAGTTTGGATAAATACATTTTTTTTAGCGTCATTAATTATTTTGATATAACCATTTTTAATTTGTTGTTTATCGTGGTCAGGTCCAGATGATACTATTTGCATTCCAACTAATGAATTATAGTTGAATTGGGGTTTTTTAAAATATTTTAGATAATTTTTGAAATTATAATCGTCATTAGTATAAGTCCAATCTAAGATAAAGCGAGTTTCCAATTCATTTATTGCATTTCCTTGAATTTTTAAATGAGTATCTCTCCAGTAACCTATATTTTCATCTTCTCCAACATATTCGGTACCAACATTAAAACCACCTAAATAAGAAACTTTACCATCTATGATTATTATTTTTCTATGATTTCTGTAATTTATTCTTTTATTTATATATTTAAAAAAGCTACGGAAGAATACAGAGTGTTTACCGCCAGCATCTTCAAGTTCTTTTATATATTTTTTGCTTATGCCATCTCCAAGAGCATCAACTAAAAGATTAATTTCTACACCCTCTTTAGCTTTTTTTACTAAGATATCCATAAATCTTTTACCTAAAGCATCAGTTCTAAAAATATAAAATTCGATATGGATGAAATCTTTAGCATTTTCTAAGGATTTAAATATATCTTCAAATAATTCTTTTCCATCAAAAAACGGAGTAACTTTGTTATTTTGAGTATAAGTAGCTTCTGCATTTTTTAAATTCATTTGTATTAAATGAATGTATTTATCTGAAATAGGATCATCTTTATAATTAGAAGATATACTATCAATATAAGATTGTTTTTCTTTATCATTAACAATTTTTTTGTTAAACATTTTTTGCTTTGTTAGGTTTTGTCCAAATAAAATATAAACTATAAAACCTAAGATTGGAATAAAAGATAAAATTAAAACCCATGCCCATGTAACTGAAGGATTTTTTCTCTCAAAAAATATTAGAAATAAAATAAGAATTAAGTTTATTGTAAATATTATGTTACTTAATAAAGTCATGCTCATTTGTTGCACATCCTTTCTATGTATTAATTAAATCATAGCATAAAGAAAAACATGTTTTAGAATTTAAAAGTAAAATTTTCAGTATTTTTACATCAAATTAATAAACTTAAAAAAAGCTATATTAATGTAATTTCTATTACTTTAATATAGCTTTTTTTAAGTTACTATGTAGTTTCGTTTTATTATATATTAAATTTAGATAATGCTAAGTTTAACTGTTTTGATATTTTTGAAAGATCCTTACTTGCATTAAGTATATGCTCAATAGAAGAAGCTTGCTGTTCTGTTGAACTTGCAATTTCTTCAGAAGCATTAGCACTTTTTTCTATATTTTCAGCAACATTATCAATAGTTTTTCCAACATCTTTAGCATTTACATCTAATATTTCAGTAGCTTTTGTGACACTTACTATACTTTTTTCAACTGTATTTACAGAATGCATAATTTCATTAAAAGAATTTGTTGTTTTAATAACTGCATTCTCTTGTTTATAAGTTAAAGTTTTAGAATTAGTTATAGTAGTGACAACATCATTTATAGAAGATTCTATTTTAGAAATAAGTTCTCTAATATGGTCAGTTGCAGTTGTAGATTCTTCAGCAAGTTTTCTAACTTCTTCGGCAACTACTGCAAAACCTTTTCCATGTTCCCCAGCTCTAGCGGCTTCAATTGAAGCATTTAAAGATAAAAGGTTTGTCTGTTCTGATATATTTTTTATTAAGTCTACAACTTGTTCAATTTTTTTATAATCTTCAATTAAATCATTTACTTGTTTTCCTACACTTTCAGAAGCATACTTATTTTCAAACATTATATCTTTTTGCTCATTTACAACTTTAAGACCATTAGATACAACATTTTTTGCTTGGTTTGTAATGCTTTTTAATTCATGAGTACTAGTATAAATAGTACTAATTTCATTTAATAATTCACCAACCATATCTTTACTTTTTTGAGTTGTATTTGATTGATTAACTGTATTAGTAGCTAAATCTGAAATAGTAGCTACTAATTGTTCTGAAACAGAACTATTTTGTTCTATTAAATCAATCATTTCACTAGAAGTACTAGAAACAACTTCGCCAGTACTATAAACTTCTTTTAATAAATTTCTTATATTTTCAATCATGAAATTAAAGTTATGTGCTAACTCTCCAATTTCATCATTATTGATTATTTTTACCTTAGTAGTTAAATCACCCATACCAACTTTTTCGGTAGCTTCTTTAATTTTAAATATATTTTTAAGTAATTTAAGTACAAAAAAATATATCGTAGTAGTAGATAAAATTATCATAATTATAGCTATAATTATACTTATAATAAGTAAGTTTCTAAGCTCTTTTTCTACAAAAGCCATGCTTGTACTAGCATTTACAGTGTAGACTCTACCATGGGAATCTTTAAAAGGTACTGAGAGTATGTAAACATAACCCCATTCTGTATTTGCGATTTCTGTATTTTTAGTTCCTTTTTCAATAGTTCTTAAACTTTCATCAGATAGTTCTTTATCTGGCAAAGTTAAAAACTCATAGTGATTTTTATGATTTACTTTATCAGCTGAGGTTCCTGTTGTTGCATGAATCTTACCATCAATAGGCATCATACTCCATATGTACATTAAATTAAGTTTGCTTGCTAGATTATCCCACTTATGAACAATTTTATGATAATCTTTTCTAGAAACTGAATTTTTATCTTTTATGTTATTATGAAAATCTCCAAGTATATCATTTGCAGTAAAAACAACTGCTTCTAATTTTTGATCAATAGAATTTATTAAACGTTTTTTCTGTTGTTTATATAACAAAGTACTAAATATGGTTGCAGTAATAATGTTTATAATTAAAACTATTAACATAAATTTTTGCTTTAAACTAATATGTACTATTCTTTTGTTTTTCATAATTATCCACCTTTCTAAGATTTTTTTAAGTTAATATTAAGTGTTTAAATAAAAAACACATACTAACGGATAATTTTAGCATATTAATGTATTTTTTTCAATAAAACTAAATAAATTACAATTATTAAATTTTAATAAGAAAAAATAACAAGAAATATGTAAAAAAATATAAAACTATATAGTATTTATAAAAATTGTATAAATATGATGATATAATATTTGGTGAATAATAATTTTGAAAGGTTTAAGTTTTATGGAACAAGAATTGATAATAAAAAATTCTCATAAAAGAAGTAAATTATATGGAGTAAAGAAAGAATTAGAACATACAAATAAGGTTTTAAATGAATATGAAATTATAAAGCTCAAGAAAAAAAATAAAAATTTTATTGAAATATCAAAAGTTTATATAGATATGATTTTTTCTGTTATTAAAGACAATGATTTTATAATAATTTTAACAGATAAAGATGGATGTATTTTGTATGTGAATGGAGACATAGAGAAATTTAAGAAATTAAATATGGTAGTTGGTGCATATATGGATGAAAAAAGTGTAGGCACAAATGCTATGGGAACTGCTTTAAGGGAAGATAAAAGCGTCCAAATAACTGCTAATGAACATTATGTAGATATTTTTCAACAGTTAACTTGTTCTGCATCACCAATACATGATGAGAATGGAAATATAATAGGAAGTTTAAATTTAACTGGTGCTAGTAGTAAAAAACATCCACATACATTAGGATTAGTTATATTTGCAGTAAAGGCAATAGAGAATGAAATTATTAAGTTAAAATCTAAAAATATACTTCAAAAGTATAAAAAAGCTAATGAAAAAACAGGGGCTACGTATAAGTTCAATGACTTAATAGGTGATAGTAAGGTTATGAACAATATTATTGTAAATTCTAAAATTATAGCTAATAGTCCGTCAACTGTTTTATTAGAAGGGGAAAGTGGAACAGGTAAAGAAGTTTTAGCACAAGCAATACATAATTATAGCATTAGGCAAAATAATAAATTTGTAGCTGTTAACTGCGGTGCATTACCTAAAAATTTAATAGAAGCTGAACTTTTTGGATATGAAGATGGAACATTTACAGGTGGCAAAAAAGGTGGTAAATTAGGCAAATTTGAATTAGCAAATGGAGGAACTTTATTCTTAGATGAAATAAGTGAAATGTCTTTAGATTTACAGGTTATTTTGCTTAGAGTTTTACAAGAACAAAAAGTTGTAAGACTTGGTGGTGAAAAAGAAATATCTATAAATGTGAGGATTATAGCAGCTACGAACAAGAATTTAAAAGAGGAAGTTGAAAAAGGAAAGTTTAGAGAAGATTTATATTATAGACTTTGTGTTATTCCTATAAAATTACCTTCTTTAAGAGAAAGAAGGGAAGATATAAAGAATATTATAGAATATTTTTTAAAAGTAAAATCTATAAAGTTAAATAAAAGTATGCCTAAGTTATCAACAGAGCTTTATAATAATTTATTAAATCATGATTGGCCTGGTAATATAAGACAATTGGAAAATTGTATAGAACATATAGTTAATTTAAATGGAAATATATCTTTTGAAACATTTAAAAATGAAAATTTAAAGAAAGATATATGTAATTTTACTAATTATGATGAAGTAAAAAAAATAAATTTTAATTTAGAATACATAGAAAAAAAAGCTATAATCAAAGCTATTAAAAGTTGTGACGGAAATTTAACTAAGAGTTCTAAAGTTTTAGGTATAGGAAGAAACACTTTATATTTAAAAATTAAAAAATATGATATAAATATTAAAAAGTAAGCATACTATTTTAGGACATTGTACTATTTTAGAACATAAAAATTAAATTTAATGTACGATTTTAGAACATGGTCACCTTTTCAAAAAAGATAAGTATGCTAAATTATTAACAAAATGGAATTGGTAAATTTGGCATGGCTTTTGCTTTGAAAATAAATAACTAAATAAAATATAAAGGAGATTTATAATATGTCAAGATTTACATTACCAAGAGATATTTATCATGGAAAAGGTTCTTTAGAAGTTTTAAAAGGATTAAAAGGTAAGAAAGCTATTATAGTAGTTGGTGGAGGATCAATGAAAAGATTTGGCTTTTTACAAAAAGTTGAGGATTATTTACATGAAGCAGGAATAGAAACTAAATTATTTGAAGGTGTTGAACCAGACCCATCTGTTGAAACAGTAATGAATGGGGCTAAGATAATGAGAGAATTTGAGCCAGATTTAATAGTAGCAATAGGTGGAGGTTCACCAATAGATGCAGCTAAAGCTATGTGGATATTCTACGAATACCCAGATTTCACATTTGAACAAGCTATAGTGCCATTTGGATTACCTGAATTAAGAAGAAAAGCTAAATTTATAGCTATACCATCAACAAGTGGAACGGCTACAGAAGTTACAGCTTTTTCAGTTATAACAGATTATAAAGCTAAGATAAAATATCCTTTAGCAGATTTTAATATAACTCCAGATATAGCAATTGTTGATTCTGATTTAGCACAAACAATGCCATCTAAATTAGTTGCTTATACAGGAATGGATGCTTTAACTCATGCAATAGAGGCATATACATCAACACTACATACAAACTTTACAGACCCATTAGCATTAAAAGCTATAAGTATGGTTGAAGAAAATTTAGTTAATTCATTTAGCGGAGATGTTGAAGCGAGAGACTTAATGCATGAAGCTCAATGTTTAGCAGGAATGGCATTTTCAAATGCATTACTTGGAATAGTTCATTCAATGGCACATAAAGTTGGAGCAGTATTCCATATTCCACATGGTTGTGCAAATGCAATATTCTTACCATATGTAATTGATTATAATAGAAAAAATTGTGAAGATAGATATGGTGATATAGCAAGAAGCTTAGGTTTAGAAGGAAAGGATAATAAAGAACTTACAGATAGCTTAATAAATTTAATCAATGAATTTAATAGTAAATTAAATATTCCACATTCAATGAAAGAATACGGAATAACAGAAGAAGATTTTAAAGCAAATTTAAAATTTATAGCACATAATGCTGTTTTAGATGCATGTACAGGTTCAAATCCAAGAACTATAGATGATAAGGAAATGGAAGATTTATTTGAATGCACATACCATGGAAATAAAGTTAATTTTTAATTATTTAGTATAAAATGGTATTTTAAGATAATTTTTTAACTATATATTCTTTATAAAAGAATATATAGTTAATTAGGTTGATACTTTTGTAATAATGTATTAACCTAATTATGAAATAATACTTAGATAAATAATAGAAAGGTGAGAGAATATGTTTAAAATAGTTGATAAAAGAGAGCTAACAAATAATATTTATTTAATGGATATAGAAGCTCCAAGAGTTGCAAAATCAGCAAAACCTGGTCAGTTTATAATCATAAAAAATGATGAAAAAGGAGAAAGAATTCCTTTAACCATAGCTGATTATAATAGAGAAAAAAATACAGTAACTATAGTATTCCAAACAGTTGGAGCAGGAACAAAACAACTTGCAAATTTTGAAGTTGGGGATTACATATTAGACTTTGTTGGACCTTTAGGACAACCTAGTGAATTTATAGGTGAAAACATAGAAGAATTAAAAAATAAAAAATTTATATTTATAGCTGGTGGAGTTGGAGCAGCACCTGTTTATCCACAAGTTAAATGGTTC
>JANZXU010005726.1:0-17845 GCA_027576215.1 Amissidens hainesi | reverse complement strand
TGATTTTATATGTGAAGCTATTAGATTTTATGTTCAAAATAGAAATCAAATAAATGTTAGTACAACTCCTATAACTAACACTAATAATATAGATATGAAACACATAGAAAACCTTATAGAGCAAAAAATAAAAGAAAGTTTAGCTACTGTAACTAAAGAACCAACTAGAACTGAAATGTTAGAAAATACAAGCAATATGAATAGTTCGGACTTTGAAGAAGATTAAGAATTTAATGTTACTTTTAAGTAGCCTTTTTTTGTTATACATAAATATACTAGAGTATACAAAACTATACGATAGTATATTACAGTATACATAGTTTAATTCAAAGTATATAGAATTTATTAATTATAACTCGTTGTGCTATTAAATTAAAAATAAAAAAATCTAACATATTCCTTCTGTTATAATTTAAAGTGTCCAAACTCAAAATACAGGAGGAAATTATGTTAGATTATAATAATTATTGTATAGGAAAATTAGAGAATTTAAAAGATATTTTTATAGTGAGTTATGTGATTATAGATGAATTTTATAAAGAATTTGTTCCTAATTAGGTTAAAAAAAGAAATGTAGCTAAAAGTAAACTTTCTGATTCAGAAATTATAACTATAAGCCTTATAGGGGAACTGTTCACTATAGATTCAGAAAATGCTTGGTTTAATTTTGTTAAAAATAAATTTAAGGATTTATTCCCTAAAATGTGTGATAGAAGCAGCTTTAATCGAACTAAAAGAAATTTATATACGGTAATTCGTGAAATACAAAGCAAAATTTTCTTTTTAAATAATGTTTCAGATGATTCTATTAGAATTGTAGATAGTATGCCTATTCCAATTTGTAAATTTGCAAGAGCTTATTTTAGTAAATGCTTTAAAGATATATCATCCTATGGATATTGTGCTTCTAAAAAAGAAACTTATTATGGATTAAAATTACATGTATTAATAACTACTAATGGCTATATAACTGATTTTATATTGACTGCAGCGAATATTGATGATAGAGATGCTTTATTGGAGAATATTACTTTTGGCTTTACAACGAAAAAATAGCAAAAAAGGCTTTTGTAAAACTCTTAGGAATACTTTGTCAAAAATAGGAAGACGTGTAGAAACTTCATTCTCTCAATTAGCAGGTCAATTAAATATAAATAGAGTTTTAGCTAAAAGTAAATTAGGATTAATGACTAAAATTGCATTAAAGATTTTAGCTCACAACTTAGCATATTTATTAAATTTTTTAATTGGAGAAACTGAAAAAGAAGGTCAAATAAATCACCTAATATTTGGCTAAAAATCCAAATACCAAGTGTCTTAAGCGATTATTTTTACTTTTTTGATTACCATTAACTCCTAGTACTCTTTAAACTAGCATAACTGGTTATATTTAGTATGCCCATATAATTAACTAGCATTATGTTATTTCAATTTATATAATTGTGGCTTAGTAAGATATAAATCAAAATTTAATTCTTCAAAAAATTTGTCTAATATACTTTGTTTGTTATAATTAATTCCTGAAACATTTATGAGTAACTCCTTGGTGTTATTTTGTTTAGTCGCTTAATTATAACGAGGATTTAGCATAAATGTTTTTTATTTTTCCTATATGTAAAATTATTGAAGCATTTTTGCACTATTATAGCTATAAAGATAAACCGAGAAAATCATATTCATGTAAATTTTAAGAGAATTTATAGACTTGTGAATATTCTTAAACTAAAGTCAGTATGCCGAAGAAAACGAAAAAACTATAAAAAATCAAATCCTGAAACTGTAGCTAATAATATTTTAAACAGGAAGTTCTATTCTAATAAATTTGGAGAGAAATGGCTTACTGATGTAACTGAAATGAAATATGGAAAAGGTCAGAAAGTGTATTTAAGTGCAATTTTAGATCTTGCTAATAAAAATATTGTTTCTTTTGTAATAGGACATTCAAATAATAATGCTTTAGTATTTGAAACTTTTGATATAGCTCATAAAAAATATCCTAATGCTAAACTTATTTTTCATAGTGACCGTGGGTTTCAATATACTTCTAAGATATTTAGAAATAAGCTTATTCAAGCTAATATGACCCCAAGTATGTCTAGAGTATCACGATGCATAGACAACGGTCCTATGGAAGCATTTTGGGGAATGCTAAAATCTGAAATTTATTATTTAAAGAAATTCAGTACCTATGATGAGCTAAAGGAAGCGATTGTAAATTACATAGATTATTACAACAATAACAATAATAGATATCAAAAACGTCTTAACTCTATGGACCACTAGAATATAGAAAGTATTTGTTAGAAGTTGTAGAATAAAATATAGCTAACCACAAAAGTGATTAGCTATATAAATTATTTTTATTTTTTAATTGTCTACTTGACAGAGAACAGTTCACATAAGTAGCTTCTTGCTATTTAATTTTAAATATTTTGATTGAATAATTATAAAAAATAAGAAAAACAATAAAGATAAAAAAATACTAAATTAGAATTATATATAATGATAAATTATTAAAAATAAAAAGAAAAAGATAATAGATTATCAAATATTAAAATAACTAGTGGTAAAAAAATACATAAATCCCATTATATCCACTTGATTTTTATACCTCTTTGAAATATATTATATGAAGTGACAAGTATAATTTAATGAATAAAGTATGTAAGCTTTTATAGAGAAAAGGGAGATGTACGCAATAAAGATTAAAAATTAGGAGTGAGTTAAATGGAAAATATTATTTTTTCAGCTACAAAAGTTTTTCAAATTTTTGTATTTACAATAACGCTATATTATTTAGTGTTGGCTCTTTTTGGGTTTCATAGAAAGAAAAATGATAAAAAGTACAAAGCTGAGAAAAAGTTTGCTCTAATAATAGCAGCTCATAACGAAGAAGTTGTTGTAGCAAATCTTATAGAGAGTTTAAAACATCAAAACTATCCTAAGGAATTATATGATATCTTTTTAATAGCAGATAACTGTACTGATAATACTGCTAGAATAGGAAGAGAACATGGGGCGAAGGTTTTTGAAAGACAAAATAAAGAAAAAAGAGGAAAAGGTTTTGCTTTAGAGTGGATGTTTGCAAAAATATTCAAAATGAAAGAAAACTATGATGCAATAGCAATATTTGATGCTGATAACATAGCGTCAACTAACTTTTTAATGGAAATGAATAATAAAATGTGTGAAGGCTATAAAGTTGTCCAAGGCTACCTTGATTCTAAGAATCCATATGATTCATGGATAACTCAAAGTTATTCAATAGCTTTTTGGTCAGCAAATAGAATGTTCCAACTTGCAAGAGCTAATCTTGGATTATCAAATCAAATAGGTGGAACAGGTTTTGTTGTGTCTACTAAAGTTTTAAAAGAACTTGGATGGGGTGCTACTTGCTTAACAGAGGATTTAGAATTTTCTTGTAAGTTAATTTTAAATGGAGAAAAAGTAGGTTGGGCTCATGATGCAGTAGTTTTTGATGAAAAGCCATTAACGTTAAAGCAATCATGGAATCAAAGAAAAAGATGGATGCAAGGATTTGCTGATGTTGGTTCAAGATATTTTACAAAACTTTTAAAGAAAGCTATAAAAGATAGAAGTTTTATTGCTTTTGATTGTATCTTATATGTAATGCAACCATTTATAACATTATTACTTGCAATTTCTATGATATTAACTTTTACACAAAGTAATACAACAGGTTGCAACATATATATTATAAACAATTTATTTAACGAGACTACTTGGAAGGTGTTTAGTGCAGTACAATTTTTATTAACTCCATTAATATTAATAATGGACAAAAAGATTTCAAAGCCTTTATTTGGTTTAATTGCACTATACTCAATGAACATATTTGTAATGCCATATATTACTCCAGAACATGCTTCATGGCCAATACTAGCATTGGTATATCTAGCATATAATATAGGGTTTATATTATTAACTTATATAATAACAGGAAAGAAAAATACATTAATTTTCTTTAGATATTTACTATATGCTATATATACTCTAACTTGGATTCCAATAACAATTCAAGGTATTTGGAACAAGAACAATAAAGAGTGGAGTCATACAAAACACGTTAGACAAATTGGTATTTACGAAGTATAATTTAGAATGAAATAAAGATATAATAATAAAGAACACTTGACTGTCAGTTAAGGGTTCTTTATTTTTGTTAATAGATTAAATGAATAAATATTTTAAAATATAAGAATAAATTTAGTAGGATTATGAAAGGTAGGTGAATTCGTTGTTTAGAGTAATAAGTTACAACGAATTATCAAGCGAGATAGATAATTGCATTTTAATAGATGTAAGAAGTGAAGATGAATATGAAGAAGCTACAATTCCAGGTGCTATAAATATTCCAGTGTTAGTAAATCAAGAGAGGGTCGAAGTAGGAACTTTATATAAAAAGCAGGGTGTTCAAATAGCAAAAGAAGTAGGAATAGAATACGTATCAAAAAGATTACCAGAAATATTTAAAAAAATAGAAAAGATATATAATGAAAATAAGGGTAAAAAAATAGTCGTTTTCTGTGCAAGGGGTGGAATGAGAAGCGGAAGCATTTATTCTTTAATGAACTCTCTTGGAAGTCATATATATAAGCTTCAAGGTGGATATAAAGGTTATAGACAGTTTTTAAATGAAGAGCTTAAAAAACAATGTGAAGATATAAAACTTATAACTCTTTATGGTAATACTGGTATAGGAAAGACAGAAATATTAGAAAAGCTAAAGGAAAAAGGTTATGATACTTTAGATTTAGAGGGTGCTGCAAATCATAGAGGTTCTCTTTTAGGTGGAGTTGGTCTTGGAAATTGTCATTCTCAAAAAATGTTTGAGTCTTTAATTTATGAACAACTTAAAAAAAGAAAAACTAATTTAATATTTGCAGAGGGTGAAAGCAAAAGAATTGGTAGAATAGTTATGGTTGATTTTTTGTGGAACAAAATAGTGGATAGTGAAAATATATATATTACTGCTGATTTAGATTTTAGAGCAAAAAGATTAGTTAAAGAATATACTGAATGTGAAAATTCAGAAGAGGATATTTTAGAGTCTTTAGAGAAACTTAAAAAGTATATGAGTGAAGAAAGAGTAGAAAATTATAAAACTTTAATTAAAGAACATAATTTTTACGAAGTGGCAAAAGACTTAATGATAAAATATTATGACCCTATGTATATGGGTGCTTCTAAAAAAAGAGAGTTTTTAGGTAAAATACATATAGAATCAATTGATGAAGCAGTTTTAAAATTAATAGAAATATATAAAAAATCAAGTAATGAAGAAAACATTGAAACTATAAATGGTAGTGAATTTTTAGAAGAAATAAACTAGGAATTTTAATAGGTAGGTGTAATTTAAAATGACTTCAGATAAAAATAAAATTAACAAGTATGATGTTACGGATTTAACTTCATTAGAAAAATTAGAACCTGTTAGAATAAGACCAGGTATGTATATTGGTTCTACAGCAAGTAAGGGGCTACATCATTGTGTATGGGAAATACTAGATAACGCTATAGATGAGATATCTAATGGATATGGAGATAAGGCTGTTATAATTTTAAATAAAGATAAAAGCGTAACAGTTATGGATAATGGAAGAGGAGTTCCAACAGGAATACATCCTATAAAGAAAAAGTCTGGTGTGGAGATGGTTTTTACAGAACTTCATACTGGAGGAAAATTTAATAATAAAAACTATAAAACTTCTGGGGGACTTCATGGAGTTGGTGCAGCAGTTGTTAATGCACTTTCAAAATGGTTAGAGGTTGAAGTATATCAAAATGGAAAAGTATATAAGCAAAGATTTGAATATGCTTACGATAAAGAACTTGGAAAAGATATGCCAGGAACTCCAATAACTAAACTTGAGGAAGTTGGAAAAACAAAAAAAACAGGTACTAAAGTTACTTTTATGCCTGATAATGAAATATTTTCAACAACAGATTTTAAGTTTGATATTATAGATGAAAGACTTAAAGAATTAGCGTTCCAAAACAAAGGAATAAGATTAGAACTTAAGGATAATAGAAAAGAAGAGAAAATAACGAAGGAATATTATTCTGAAAGAGGATTATTAGACTTTATTGATTATTTAAATGAAAGTAAAACTCCAATACATCAAAAACCTATATTTTTTGAGGGAGAGAGAAGTGTAGGTGGTATAAATATGTATGGTGAAGTTTGTATGCAATTTACAGACTCTACTACAGAATACATAGCAAGCTATGTTAATAATATTCCAACTACTGAAGCTGGAACTCATGAAACTGGTTTTAAAACAGGAATGACAAGAGCATTTAAAGAATGGGCTAGAAAGTTATCTTTGATAAAAGAAAAGGATAAGGATTTTGAAGGTGATGACTTAAGAGAGGGAATGACTGCAATTGTTAGAATTAAGATAACTAATCCAGTTTTTGAAGGTCAAACTAAAACTAAGCTTGGAAACTCTGAGGCTTATACAATGATGAATGATTTAGCTTATACGAAGTTTGGAGAATGGATAGAGGATAATAAAGATTTAGCTTCTAGCATTATAAATAATGCATTAGATGCTGCAGCTAGAAGAGAAAAAATAAAAAAAATAAACGAAGCGGAAAAAAGAAAAGTAGGAAAAGGTACTGCACCACTTGCTGGAAAGGTTGCAGTTTGCACACTAAAAGATAAGAGTGTTAATGAATTTATAGTAGTTGAGGGAGACTCAGCAGGCGGTTCTGCAAAACAAGCAAGAGATAGAAGATTTCAAACTATAATGCCTTCAAAAGGTAAAATAATGAATACTGAAAAACAAAAACTAGAAAATGTTTTAGGTTCTGAAGAGTTAAAAATATTTAACACTGCAGTAGGAACAGGAACTTTAGATAATTATAAAGAAGAAGATTTAAAATATGACAAAATAATAATAATGAGTGATGCGGATGTTGATGGATACCATATAAGAGCCTTATGGATGACTTATATATATCGGTATATGAGGCCACTTATAGCCAATGGACATCTTTATTTAGCACAACCACCACTTTACAAGGTATATAAAAATACTAAAAATGATGAAGTAATTAAATACGCTTATAGTGATGGTGAACTTGAAAAAGCTCAAAAAGAAATTGGGAAGGGTGCATTAATTCAAAGATTTAAGGGACTTGGAGAGATGAATCCAGAACAACTTTGGGAAACAACACTAAATCCAGAAACAAGAACTCTTTTGCAAGTAACCATAGGTGATGCAGCAAAAGCAGAAAAAATGGTTTCTCTTTTAATGGGTGATGTAGTTGAGCCAAGAAAAAACTATATGTATAAATACGGTGAATTTTAAAATAGATAAGAAATGGAGAAATGGGTATGGCAAAGAAAAATACTATTATCCCAAAGGATAATAACATAATTAGAGTACCTCTTGAGGAAGCAATGCCAGATAACTATCTTCCATATGCCATAGAGGTAGCAAAGGATAGAGCGCTTCCAGATGTTAGAGATGGACTAAAGCCTGTTCATAGAAGAATATTATATGGAGCATATATGCTAAAGGCTTTTCCAGATAAGTCTTATTATAAATCAGCAAGAATAGTTGGAGATATACTAGGAAAATATCACCCACATGGAGATACATCAGTTTATGATGCTATGGTAATTTTAGCACAAAATTTTTCAACTAAAGAACCGTTAATAGATGGACATGGTAACTGGGGTTCAATAGATGGTGATGGTGCAGCTGCTATGAGATATACAGAAGCTAGACTTTCACCAATTGCTTTAGAAATGATAAAAGATATAGATAAAAATGTTGTTGATATGGTTCCAAACTATTCTAATAGTGAAATGGAACCTAAGGTTTTACCAGCGAGATATCCAAATCTTTTAGTTAACGGAACTTTTGGTATAGCAGTTGGACTTGCAACTAATATCCCACCTCATAACTTAAAAGAAGTTTGTGATGGAACTTTAGCATATATAGATAATAATGAGATAACAACTAAAGAACTTATGGAGTATATTAAGGCACCAGATCTTCCAACAGGTGGAGTTATTATTGGTAAAAATTCTTTACTTTCTGCTTATGAAACTGGAGAAGGAAAAGTAACTTTAAGAGCAAAAACGTCTATAGAAACTCTTGAAAATGGTAGAGTTGGTATAGTAATAACAGAGTTTCCTTATAGGAGAAACAAAGCAAAACTTCTTCAATTAATATCTGAAATGACTGGGGATAAGAGACATGCTAAAGCTTTAGAAGCTATAACAGATATAAGAGATGAATCAGATAGAACTGGAATAAGGGCTGTAATAGAATTTAAAAAAGCTGCAACAGAAGAGATAGTAGATAAGGTTTTAAAATACTTGTTTAAGAAAACAGATTTACAATGTAATATAAGCTTTAATATGGTTGCTCTTGCAAATGGAAAGCCAGAAACTATGGGATTAAAAACAATAATAACTCATTATGTAAAACACCAAAAGGATGTTATTACAAGAAGAACTAAAAAAGAGTTAGATGTAGCAGAAAAAAGATTTCATATAGTTGAAGGGTTTATAAAAGCAATAAATGTTATAGATGAAGTTATATCGACTATTAGAGAATCAAAGTCTAAAAAAGATTCAAGAGAAAATTTAATCTCAAAATTTGAATTTACAGAAATTCAAGCAGATGCTATTTTAGAGCTTATGCTTTATAGATTGACTGGTCTTGAAATTAATGTATTTAATAAGGAATATAAAGAACTTTCAAAAACAATAAAAAGACTTAGAAAAATCTTAGATGATGAAAAAGAACTTTTAAAAGTTATACAGGAAGAGCTTAAAGAAATATCAGAAAAATACGGAACGGAAAGAAAGACTCATATAGTTGAAGACGAATCAGAGGCTAAAATAAATCTTGAAGAGTTAATAGTCGTAGAAGATATAATGGTTACGCTATCAAAAGATGGCTTTATAAAGAGATTACCTTTTAAAAGTTATACAAGGTCTAATCCAAATCCTGAGGATATAGATTATAGAGAAGGAGATTACTTAGAACATTTAATTAAATCCAATACTAGAGATAATATTTTTATGTTTACTAATAAGGGAAATATGTATCAAGTTAAAGGAAATGCATTGCCTGAACTTCGATGGAAAGAAAAAGGTGAAAGACTTGATGGTATAATAAAAACTTTGAATTTAGATGAAGAAAAAATAATAGCAGTAGAATCTTTAGATAATATGTTGCCTAATAAGTGTGTTAAGTTCATAACTAAAAAGGGAATAATAAAGAAAACGACTTTAGATAAATTTATCACTAATTATAGCAAGTTAGTAGCGTTAAAATTAAAATCTAATGATGAACTTTTATCAGCTTTAATAATAAATTCCGATGAAGAGGAAAAATTCATTAATATAATAACTAAAAAAGGTTTAAATATAGAAAAAGAAGAGCCAAAACTTGAATTTTTAGAAAGAAATAT
Organism: Amissidens hainesi; assembly: GCA_027576215.1. Lineage (NCBI taxonomy): Eukaryota > Metazoa > Chordata > Actinopteri > Siluriformes > Ariidae > Amissidens > Amissidens hainesi. The sequence goes on along the minus strand of JANZXU010005726.1, from coordinate 8,386 downwards.
CTTAGGTGATGAACTATGTCAGTTGACTCAAGATGATGAAATAATAAAAATAGAGTTTAAGGAAGAATTAGATTTTAAAGAATTTACTTTAGGAATAAATAAAAAAGGAATGGTTAAAGTATATGAGAAAAGCTCTTCTGATTCCTATAAAAAAGTTAAAACTAATTCTGGAGAATTTATTTTAGCATTTTCAAATAGAGGTAATGTTTATAAGTTCCCAAGCTATATGGCACAAAATATAAAAGAACCAACAGAAATAAGTAATTTTGTGGATAGCTTTAAAAAGGGTGAAGAAATAGTAATTGTTTTATCAGAGAAAAATTTTGATGATAACAGGTTATTGTATTTCTTTAGCAAAAAAGGACTTGTGAAGAAAACTTATATTAGTGAATTTAATGGAAGCTATAATAATCAAATTGCATATAAATTAAAAACAGAAGATGATCTAATAGTAACAATAGAACTTGCATTATTAGAAAAAAGTTATATAATTATAGTAACAAAAAATGGAATGACAATTAAATTTGATGCTGAAGCTATAAATTCTATGGGTAAATTAGCTTCTGGTGTTTCAGGAATTTCCTTAAAAGAGGGAGATGAAGTTATGTTTGGTTCCATTACAAAGGCTCCTGTTTTAGAAAATGAAAATGATGAAATAGCAGTTTCGTATCTAGGATACAATAAAATTATTTTATTTTCTAAGAATAAAATTTCAGAAGAGATTTTATTAGATGATTTAAAGCTTCAAAATAGAGCGGGAAAAGGAAATGTTTCTATAAAGATTGAAGAAGATGACTTTGTAAAGGAAGTAGTCTTATTGTAATTTGGAGGTGCTTTTTATGAAAAGAATATTGGTTATGTTAGCAGAGGGGGTTGAAGAATTAGAAGCATTATCTGTTGTGGATGTTTTAAGAAGAGCTGATATTAGATGCGATATGTGTTCTTTAACTGATAAGGAAGTTATAAGCGCTCATAATGTAAAAATTCTAGCAGATAAGCATATAACTGATAGTGATATAAAAAACTATGATGGAATAGTTTGTCCAGGTGGAATGCCAGGTTCAACAAATTTAAGAGATAATGAAAAAGTTATTGAACTTGTAAAAGAATTTTATAAAGAAGGTAAATTAGTAGCAGCTATTTGTGCAGGGCCAATAGTACTTGGAAGAGCTGGTATAACAGATGGTAAGAAAGTTACGTCTTACCCAGGATTTAAAAAAGATTTAGGAAACTGTGATTATAAAGAAGATTTAGTTGTAAGAGATGGAAATATAATAACTTCAAGAGGACCTGCAACCGCAATACTTTTTGCTTACGAAATTTTAAAATACTTAGGATTAGAAGAAAAGTATAAAGAAATTCATGATGGAATGTTATTTGATTTGTTAGAAGAAAAAATAAGTACATTAAAATAATTTTTCAAAATTAATCAGTTATTTGTTTTAATTAATTTAAAGCAGATAACTGATTTTTCTTTCTTCAAAAACATTGTTAATTTACTTATAAAAAAGTTATAATTAAATAATAGTAGTCGGAGGGATTAACATGAAAAAATATGTTTTACATAATGGTATTAGATTAATATATAAACATATAGAAGGAAGGATTACCTCATTTTCTTTAGCCTTAGAAGCTGGTGCTAATAGCGAAGAAAATTATAACATAGGAATAGCACATGTTTTAGAACATATGGTCTTTAAAGGAACTGAAAAAAGAACGGAAAAAGAGATAAACGAAAAGTGTGATGAATTGTTTGGATTCAATAATGCAATGACAAACTTTCCGTATGTTATATATTATGGCACTTTAGCTAATGAAGATTTTTATGAAGGGTTACAACTTTATGGAGATATAATTGTAAAAGCTAAATTGTCTAAAGAAGGCTTTAAAGAGGAAATGTCTGTTATATTAGAAGAATGTAGAGAATGGAAAGAAGATTTAGAACAATACTGTGAAGATGAACTTTTATTTAATAGTTTTAATAAAAGAAGACTTAAGGAAATGATTATTGGCAATGAAATCTCTTTAAATAATCTAACATTAAATGAAGTAAAAAGATTTTATAATGATTTTTATGTTGGAGAAAATTTAGTTGTTTCAGTAGTATCATCTTTATCTTTTGAAGAGGTTTGTAAAATAACTACTGAAATTTTCAAAGATATATCAAGTAAGAGTAAAAAAATATTTCCTTTAAAATATGAATATGAGGATATGAAATGTAGCATTTTTGAAAAAAAGGTTTTAGGTTTTAATGGTGCTAAAATAATGTATGGATTTGATATATCTCATTTAAATGAAAAAGAGATTGAAAGTTTAAAATTATTTAATCTTTGGTTTGGAGATGGAGTTTCATCTAAGTTATATGATTTAATAAGAACTAAAGAAGGACTTGCATATGAAATTAAAAGCTACATAAAAAACGAAAAGGGAATAAAATTATTTATTATAAGTTGTAGCACTAATAAGAATAGCATAGAAAGAATTATAGAACTTATAGAAAAAGCAATGGAAGAAGCTAAAGCATTTGTTAAAAATATTAATCAAGAAGAACTTAAAAAATTAAGTAAAAGACTTAAACTAAAAAGATCTTTAGAACTTGAGAGAAGTATTGTACTTGCAAATAGATTAGCTATTTATGAAATTATGTACGGAAACTATGAATCGCTAGAGAATGAAGTCAGAGGGGAAATAAAAGTTAACAATGAAATAATTGAAAATACAATAAATAAAATTATGAATAAATATTCAGTTCAAATATTAAAGTAAAGGGTGAGTGTATGAGAGAAAAATGGCTTATAGTTAATAAAAAAACTTCTAGAGTAACAGAATTAGCTGAGAAGTGTGGAATATCTGAGTTTGAAGGAAGATTATTAGTTAATAGAGATGTAAATGATATTGAACATATAAAAAGATTTTTATATGGAGATTTAGATTTCTTATATTCTGGTGAATCCATGAAAGATATGGATAAAGGAACTGAAATAATATATAATGCCATAAAAAATAATAAAAAGATTGTTATTTATGGTGATTATGATTGCGACGGAGTAACAAGTACTGTAATTTTATATAAAGCTTTAAAAGCATGTAATGCTAATTTTGAATATCATATACCTAACAGAGAGGGTGAAGGTTATGGAATGAACTCTGAAAGGATAAAAAAGTTAAAAGAAGAGGGATTTGAAGTAATTTTAACTTGTGATAATGGAATATCGGCTATTTCAGAAATAGAAATTTCTAAGAAGTTAGGTTTTGATGTTGTTATTACGGATCATCATGATGTTCCCTTTGAAGAAAAAGACGGAATAAAAAAAGAAGTAATACCTAAAGCAGATGCTATTATTAATCCAAAACAAAAAGATTGTTTTTATCCTTTTAAAAATTTATGTGGGGCAGGAGTTGCATTAAAATTTGTGCAATGCCTTTATGAAAAAATGGGAATTCAAAAGGATAAATGGAAAGAATTAATTGAATTTTCTGCAATAGCAACGGTTTGTGATGTAGTAGATTTATTAGATGAAAACAGAATTATTGTTAAAGAAGGTTTAAAGATACTTAATTCAACAACTAATTTAGGACTTAAAGAATTAATAAAAGCAACAGGATTAGAAAAGAAAAAAATTACAGCATATCACTTAGGATTTATTTTAGGTCCTTGTATAAATGCTACTGGAAGATTAGAAACTGCAGATTTATCAGTAGAACTTTTAATTACAGAAGACAAATATAGAGCAGAAGAACTTGCAAAAGAATTATTTGAGTTAAATAAAATAAGGCAAGATTTAACCGCAGAAAGTGTTGAACAGGTTATAGATCAGATAGAAAATAATAATATGAAAAAAGATAAAGTGTTACTAGTTTATAATGAATATATCCATGAAAGTATAGCTGGGATAGTAGCAGGAAGAATACGAGAAAAATATAATGTTCCTGCAATAATTTTAACTAAAGGTAAAACTATGCCAAAGGGATCTGGAAGGTCTATTGAAGAATATAATATGTTTGAAGAATTATTAAAGTGCAAAGAACTTATGGATAAATTTGGAGGACACCCTATGGCTGCAGGACTTTCCATAGAAGAAGATAATCTCTCAAAACTTAGAAATATGCTATTAGCAAACTGTGCTCTTACAGATGAAGATATAATCCCTAAAGTTAAAATGGATATGAGGCTTCCTATAAAATTTGTAAATGAAAATTTAATAAAGGTAATAGAAAACTTAGAACCGTTTGGAAAAGGAAACTTGTCTCCTTTATTTGGAGAAAAAAGCGTAGGCATAAAAAGAATTTGGCTATTAGGTAAAGATAAAAATGTTATTAAATTTAGATGTAAATTAAATGATAGCAATGCTTCAGTTGATGGAATAGCTTTTAACAAGTTGGATATTTTTAAAGAAGAGTTTATAAATAAATTCGGAGAAGAATATTTTAATGAAATTATAAATACAAGTTTTTGTGATTTTAATATGGATTTCATGTATATTCCACAAATAAATGAATTTAATGGAAATAGGACTATTCAGCTGGTTATAAAGCACTTAAGGATAGGATAAAGGTTAAGAAAGGGTGTTATACATATGGAAATATTAAAAATAGCAAAAAAGCCTAATTTAGACTGTATGATTTGTGGTGAAGAATTAGTATATACTAGTGGTTATGAAACAGCTAAGTGTTATTATTGTGAGAAAGAATTTATAACAACTATTAAATGTGCAAAAGGACATTATGTATGTGAAACTTGTCATCAAAGAGATGTATATGATTTAATAGAAAAATACTGTGTCAAATCAAAAATGTTAAACCCTATTGAATTAATAAATGAAATAATGAGAAATAAGAGCATAGCTATGCATGGACCGGAACATCATTTTTTAGTTCCAGCAGTGTTATTATCATGTTATTACAATAATAAAGAACAAAGAGAGAGAGATAAAAAAGAAAAAATATCCATAGCCCAAAAAAGATCTAAACAAATTCCAAGTAATGCTTGTGGATATTTAGGGGCCTGTGGAGCTGCAATTGGGGCTGGAATATTTATGAGTATAATAACAGAAGCAACTCCTTATTCAGAAGAAAGATGGACTAAAGCTAATGAACTTACAGGTAAAACTTTAATAGAATTATCTAAAGTAAATGGACCAAGATGTTGTAAAAGGGCTGTTTTTACTGCGATAGATGAAACGGAAAGATTTTTACAGAAGAATTTTAATTTTACCCTTATGGGAACTAATGATGTTATAATATGTGAGCATAGTAAAGATAATAATCAATGTATAGGTAAAAAGTGTACATATAATAGAGCAAACTATCTAAGTATTGAAATATAATTATATACTTAAAGACCATCTTAAAAATTTAAGATGGTCTTCTTTTTCATTAATGTAGCCTAAATAGTACTAAAGATTTTTTTCGTATTGTTCTACCATTCTCTTAACCATTTCTCCGCCAACGCTTCCGCATTGTTTAGAGCTTAAATTTCCATTGTATTCTCCAAATGGTATGTTCATTTCACCAGCGATTTCCATTTTAAATTTTGATAATCCGTTTTTTGCTTCAGGTACTAATTTTTTAGCCATGTTTTTCATCCTTCCTTTTTTGAAGTTTTATCTTTTAGGTTTTGTAGCATTTATTTGTTATTTATCAACTGCTACAATAGTATCTTGTGCAGAATATTTTTTTTTATATCATAAAATTAGTGGATAAAATAGAAAAATAAGACTATAAAGGTTTATATAGCTTATTTTAATTGCAAAAAAAAATACTTTTAGAATATAATTAAGTGTGTTTATTAAGAATAAGAACTTATAACAAGTTTTATATAAAGGAGATGTCTATTTTGAAAAAATATAAAATAATAATGACTGGCGGAGGCTCAGCAGGACATGTAACGCCAAATCTTGCATTAATACCTACATTAGAGCAAAAAGGATTTGAAGTCAAATATATAGGAAGTAAAAATGGAATAGAAAAAGAAATTATAACAAAAGAAAACATACCTTACTTTAAAATATCTTCTGGAAAGCTTAGAAGATACTTTGATGTAAAAAATTTTACAGATCCTTTTAAAGTAATGAAAGGTGTTGTAGATGCATTATCTATACTATCAAAGGAAAAACCAGATGTAATATTTTCAAAAGGTGGATTTGTAACAGTTCCTGTGGTTATTGCAGCATCATTAAAAAAAATACCTGTAGTATCTCATGAATCAGATATGACACCAGGTCTTGCAAACAAATTAGCATCACCATTTTGCAATAAGCTTTGTGTTACTTTTCCTGAAAGTATTAAATTTATAAAAGATAATAAAGGAATAGTTACAGGAACTCCTATAAGAGATGAATTGTTTTTAGGTGATAAAGATAAAGGAAAAAGATTTTTAGGTTTTAATAATGATAAAAATATATTATTAATAATGGGGGGAAGTTTAGGTTCAAAAATTATTAATGATAACATAAGAAAAAATCTTAATATACTTTTAAAAGATTTTAATATAGTCCATCTTTGTGGAAAAGAGAACATAGATGAAGCTCTTAGTGATACAAAGGGATATAAACAATATGAGTATGTAAGTAAAGAGCTTCCAGATGTTATGAAAGCAGCAGATTATGTGATTTCTAGAGCTGGTGCAAATTCAATTTTCGAATTATTAGCCTTGAAGAAGCCTAATTTATTAATTCCACTTTCTAAAAAAGCATCAAGAGGAGATCAAGTTTTAAATTCTAAGTCTTTTGAAAAAAGTGGATATAGTTTAGTCTTAGAAGAGGAAGATTTAAATTCTGAAATAATTTTAAATAAAATAAATTATTTAAAAAATAACAGAGATAAATTCATAAAAAATATGGAAAAAAGTGAAGTAAGAAATGGTGTTGATAATATAGTTAATGTGATAATGAAAAGTTTAAATAAAAAAAGTAAATAAAAAAAGTAAAAAAGGGAATATTATTTTGAGTACCTTTTTATTTTAGTATGAAAAGAGATTAAGTTTATTAGCTAGTCTCTTTTTCTTTATAGTTTAGAGATAAGAGTAATTTTGAAGTTGAATAATTTGGGAAAAATGAAAACTAATTTATAGCATTTAATCAAATTACAAATGGAAAATTGTAAAATTATTAACAAAGTTTAAATAAAAGATGAATTAAATACTATTCAAGTAAACGGTATTTAAAGAAAAATGGAGTAATTTTAAGCAATTTTAAGAAAATTCAAACAACATGAAGAAATATAGGATTTATAGAATAATTAAGAAAAAATACGCTAGATATAAATACTTAGGTTTATTATATCTAATGATTAAAATTTAAAGGATTTTAGAGAAATTAGGCGTATAGGCAACTTGCAAAAAAAAATCCATAAGGTATAATTAATGATATGGTTAGTAATTAAAAAAGCCAATAATGGAATTAAAAGTATGTTAATATTTTAACTAACAACTAATGTGAAGGGAAGCTGAGAACAATGAAAAAAATATCAGTTATTTATTGGAGTAATGGTGGAAATGTAGAAGTATTAGCAAATGCAATTAGTGAAAGTATAAATAAAAATGGTGTAGAGGTTTTAATTAAACATGTAACTGATGCTAAAGTAGAGGATGTTATAAATGCAGATGCTGTAGCTTTTGGAAGTCCATCAATGGATAACAATAGAATTGAGCAATATGAAATGGCACCATTTGTAAAACAGTTCAAATTATTGCCAGTTGAGAATAAAAAAATTGTACTTTTTGGTTCATATGGTTGGGATAATGGTCAATTTATGAATGAATGGATTAATACAATGAAAGATTATGGATTTAATGTTATTGGAAGCTTAGCAATTAAAGAATCTCCAACAAAAGAAGATTTAGATAAAGCTAAAGAACTTGGAAAATTATTAACTAAGTAAAAAAGTCATATTATATATTTCTAAAGACCTAAGTTTTTAGAAATATTATTAATATATTTGTTTCAAAATTTTAAAGTTATGAAAGAGGGGTCAACACGATGGCAAGAAGTATGAAGACTATGGATGGTAATACTGCTGCTGCTCATATTGCATATGCATTTACAGATGTTGCAGCTATTTACCCAATAACACCATCATCACCAATGGCGGAATATGTTGATGAATGGGTAGCACAAGGCAGAAAGAACGTATTCGGTCAACCAGTTAAGGTTATGGAGATGCAATCAGAAGCAGGTGCTGCTGGTGCAGTTCATGGATCATTACAAGCTGGAGCTTTAACAACAACATTTACAGCTTCACAAGGGTTACTATTAATGGTGCCAAATATGTATAAAATATCAGGGGAATTACTACCAGGAGTATTCCATGTTTCAGCTAGAGCATTAGCAACAAGTGCTTTAAGCATATTTGGAGATCATCAAGACGTTATGGCTGCAAGACAAAC
>JANZXU010005725.1:40689-90250 GCA_027576215.1 Amissidens hainesi | reverse complement strand
ATCACTACAAATGAAGAACTTACAAATTTACAAGAAATACACTTTATAGAATTACCAAAAATGAAAGAGATTAATAAATTTAGTGATACTACAGATATGTTAGAAGTATGGATAGAATTCATAAAAAATCCATCTAGTAAGAAAGTAGAATCTTTAGAGATGAATATGAAAGAAATTAAAGAAGCTAAAGAAGAACTTGTGAGATTAAGTAGTGATGAAAATGAAAGAATGGCTTACAATAAAAGAAAAATGGCTATTTTAGATAGGGTTAGTGATTTAGAAAATGCTGAAGAAAAGGGTATGGAAAAAGGTATTGAAAAAGGCATTGAAAAAGTTGCACTTGAAATGATAAAAGATGGTGTTAATATAGAGATAATTATGAAATTTACTAAATTATCAAAAGAAAATATTGAAGAGCTTAGAAAAATAATTAAATATTAGAGTTTTTAAAACATCATATAAAAGATAGATATTTTAACTGTAAGTGTAAAAATAAAATAGTGAGTATATTAATGTACTCACTATTTTATTTTTTTTATTTTGTATATATTTTTGTATCAAATTCAAAAATTTTAGGCTGTAATAAATTTTTATATTTTTTTCTTAAAGTTCTTAATAGATTGTATAGGAATATTGGCTATGATAAAATTATAATAATAAAAGGAAATTTTAGGAGAGAAAATGGGTGGAAGAAAAAAGTTTTTAGTAAATGTAATAATAGGAATTTTTTTTGCTTTATGTGTTTATAATTTAGGAATATATCTTTATGATTTTAAACTTAGTGTAAGTAATACTTATAAGATAGTTATTCATAATAGAACTAATAAAGCATTAAAGGATTTAGAGCTTAGTTTTTATAATGGAGATATTATAGAAAAAATTGAAAATATAGACACTAATAAATCTTGTATGGTTAACCTAAACACTAAAAATATAAATGGAGAAACTTCCTTATATTTAACTTATAAAGATAATAAGGGAAATATTCAAAAAGTTTGTGTGGTTGGATATTTAGAAAAGGGGTATGGGGGAATAGAAAAGATTAAAATTAAAAGTAGCAATAAAGAGGGTATTTTAGAAATTAATTAAAATAAAAGTATATATGATTTTATTTTAATTAAATTTAACATTTAGTTTTATAGTAGTATCATGAGTAAAAATGGCAAGTATAAAAAATTAAGGAAAAACCATAATACTTAATAAATACTTGCCACTTATATTAACATTAATAGTGTAAAAATATTTCTAGTAAATAAAAATTTATTCTACATCTACTTTAACTTCATTATTTTCTTCATTATCTAAAAATTTCTTAACCCATTTTTTTACTAATAAATAGGGTTCTTTTAATAACCATATAAAAAATATTATGGAGGATTTTTTTAATCCTATAACCAAAATCTTCTTTATTAAACTATCAAATTGTAAAGCTTGAATAAAATGAATAGACTTTGTAACTACAATACCAAATATAAAAAATAAAAATAATTTTCCTAAAAATTTCTTCATTTGTTTACCTCGTCATTTCTCTTAAGTACTTCTTTATAATTTTAATTTATTTTTTAATATATTTTTAAAATCATAAAGAATCTTTTAAAGTATAACTTGTGTCAAAGAAAGTATCAATATTAATTATAAATTATTTATATTTAATATTGATAGATATACTTAAAATAAAGCATAAGAATTATATAGGTATTTAAAGCATTGTTTATAATAAAAAATTACAAGAAATACTTTAAATTACAAGGATAATTCTTAACCTATAAAAATATTTTAATAATTTATATGCTTTGTATTATAAATTCATCAATCATTCCTTTAAATGATTTAGTTGAGCTACCTATTTTAGTTAATGGAAATACAAAGGTACCAGCTTTTCCTCCGTTTTGAATATTAATAGTATCTATTAATGTATCATTTATATAAAGTTTAGTTTCATGTAATTTTCCTATTAAAGTTAATTTTACCCATTGATTTTCAGGTAATTTATACTTAAAAGAATAATCATAACCTTCTCTAGAAAATCCTACATTACCTGTTTTAATTTGAGTTGCTTTAAAAATACTTATTTTAGATTCAGCTAATATTTGTTCACTATAATCTCCATTAGCATCTTTATTAACCCACATAGTAACTGTATAAGCTGGACCTTTATTATTTATAGGGGTTTTAACATAGCTTGAACCACCATTTAATTTTAGTGCTGTTCCAATTTTACCAGAAGTTAAATTAATATTACTACCAATTCCATTATAATTATTACCTGAAGTATCTGCTATAAGATTTATATTAGTATCATTAAAGATATATTTAATTATAGTAGTTGTAGTTGATTTAACATTATATCTTAAGTTACTATTAGGAATATGACTTACTTGTTTAGTAATAGAAGAAAATTCTTGGAAGGTTCTATTAGTTTTTCCACCCCAAAGTTTTTCGGCAATTACTTGAGTGGCTGGTAAAGATCTATTATAAACATCTACTTCACAAATTCCATTAGCATATCTTCCAATTTTATCATTCCACACAGCAAACATTCCACCTCTTAATTGTGGATGTATTGATGAAATACTATACGCTCCAAAATTATTTGCATTCCAATTATTATATAAATTTTGTATATCTAAATAATCTCTATAATATCCTGCTAAAGGTACTATATATAAATCACTATCTACAGTATTTATTATATTAAAACCATCATTTATCATAGATTTTGCATCAGCCCAAGAAATATTCCAAATATTCATGGTTACACCATCACTAGTTATAGGAGTTTTACCTTGAATTTTACTTAAGCTTCCCCAAAGTCTTGGAGTGATTTTATAGGTATCTCTAATTTGTTTTAAATAAAAATCAGTATATGATCTAAAGCTTTCTAACTGCTCCTGGGTACCAAAATATTCATCTGTACCAATATGAAATTCTTTATTTCCAAAAACAGGATTGTCGCCACTTAAATATTCACTAAATAATTTATTCATAAATTCATAGGTTTTAGGGTTTTGTACATCTAAATGGTCTCTTCCTTTGCCAGGGCCTAAGGCTAATGATTCATCATATTTAGTAAAAGATAAAGAATGAGCTGGTGAATCTAATTCTGTTATTATTTGTACTCCATACTCACTTGATAAATGTACAAAATCTCTATATTCATCCTTTGTATAATAACCATCTTTAGCTGTTAATCCAGGATATGTTTCACATTCTAATCTAAATGCCGCATAATCTGTTTTCCAAGAATCTTCTGTTATCCATATGAAATTATCATTTATATGAATTTGAAATTCATTCATTTTATACCATGCCATAACTTCTAAATATTGTTTTAAATAATCCATAGTAAAGAATTTTCTTCCTACATCAAGCATAAATCCTCTAGATTCATATTTAGGATAATCTCTTATTATCCCCTTAGCTATAGTGTTATTGTATTGAGTAAGTATTTGTAGAATTGTTCTTGTGGAATAAAAAGCACCAATATTTGATATAGCTTCAATTCTTACATAATCTTTTATATAAATATAATAACCTTCTTTTCCTATTCCTTTATCATTACAACTTAGTGTAATATAAAAATCTCCTAATTTAGGTTCATCAACTACTAATTGTATATCTATACCTATAAGTTCTTTATAATCATTTTTAAATTTAATTCCTAATTTATTTAATTCATTACTATAATTTTTATCAAGAACTATACGACTATTACTCTTAGGAATAAAAGTTCCATTATCAGCTAACCATTCCCGTATATTTGGAATTACATTAGGTTTAATATTACTTCCTAGATTACTAGAATACAATCCTGGTACTAATACTTGTAAATCTTTAGTTGAATATTTTCCATTTGAATCAGTAACCTTAAGACTTATAGTAACGTTTATATTTAATAAGGGATAATAGATGTTACCGTTTTTATCAATTATTGTATTGAAATCGGAAGCTAAGATTTCTATTTTAAATCCTGATGGAACAGAAGGTAAGTTTAAAGTTGTATCTCCATTGTTAATATTTAAGCTTTTGATTTTTTCTATAATAAATGTAGCATCTTTAGGCGTTCCATTAAAAATTTCAATTTCATATATAGATACGGAAGACCAAACAGCAGGATTATTTTTTTCACAATAAATTCTTACATACCTAGCATTTTGTTTTGAATCTAAAGAAATAGTTTCTATTCCACCAGCACCATTAGTTGTTCTATAAATAGATGACCAATTAGTAGAATCATTTGAAGTCTCTATTCTATATATAGTTGCATTAGCAGCTTCCCAGTGTATTCTAATGTTATCAAATTGCATTATTTTTTCTAAATCTATAGATATCCATTGTTCACCAGTGGAAAAATTTCCACTAGACCATCTTGAATTTGCTGAAATAGTATCTCCATCAGTTACAAAGTTAGGTGTTAGTGTATTCGTTTCATTTGATGAAGATATAGCTTGTTTATTTAAAGCTAAATTAGAAGAGTTTTTTTTAGATGTTTCTGTAGTTATTGATGTTATAGTATTTGAAATATCATCTAAAGTAACTAATTCTGATTGGTTAGATTTAATTAAATAGTTTCCAGATGGAACATTAATAAAAGTATAAACTCCTGCTAAATTTGCTCTACTGAAAGCAATTGGAGTAAGATTATTATTATTATCTATACTATAAAGAATAACATCAGCCCATGATACAGGATTATTATTGCTATCTGTTATAACTCCTGATATAATGCCATCAGCAGATTGTGGGTTTGTAGTTAAAATTTTAGAAACAGTTGTTATACTACTATTTTCTACTGTTGCTTTAATATTACCTTGAATATATCCTAATGCTGTAATAGTTATATTATAATCGCCTGTATCTAAATCACTAAATACAAAAATACCAGATTTATCAGTATAAGTGATTGCCATTAAATCATTAATTTCATTATTTATCTTATATAGTAAAACTATAGATCCGTATATAGGATTATTTAAATTATCTAAGACAGTTCCACTTATAGCTCCTAAAAAGGAAGTTGTATCATCTATTAATGTAAAATTAACAGTTGAATTTTCGCCCATTAACAAACTAAATGGAGAAGCTTTAGAAGATATCTTACCAGAAGCAACAGCTATCATATTATAAATATTACTATGTGCTATTGAAGTTATAGAATAATTACCATTAGCATCAGTAGATGCATTAGCTAATGGATGTAATTTACCATCCATTAATTTTACTACGGCTCTTTCTATAGGTATATTCCTTGAATCTACTACTTTTCCTAAAATTGAAGCTCCTATATTAGTTTTTTTTTCATTAAAATCTAGTTCTAAATCTAATTTTACATTAGAACCTTTGCCAATAAGTTGAATTGGTTGTGATTGAGTAACATTAAATCTGTCTTGTTTAATTTCCATAAATTCTCTCCTTTAAAATTATCTTAATACTTTGTATTAGTTAAATAGATTATTTTGTATTTAATTAATTTAAATAAATTTATCCAATATGTTAAAAATATTTAAAGTTTTATCTAAATAATTTAAGGACATAAAATGAGTTGATGCTAAATTAAACAAGGTATATAAAGCAACTACTTTAGATAATAAAATAGTAATTGGGAAAAGATAAATAGTTTTATTTCTATCATTTACAAGAGTTGCAGTGCATTCATATACAATAGAAAATAGGAATACGGCAAAAATCAAGTAAAATAATAAAATAAATTCATAAGAAAAGCCTAATACAATTGTAAAAGAGAGTACTAAAGTAATTATAGTATGAAATATTATTGCTACTCCATTTCCTTTCATATAATCTAAATATGTTAAAGGCTTTTTAAATATTAATGTAAATATAAGATAACTTAAAGATATAAGAAGGAAATAGGCAATTACTATGGTGGCAAAGATCCACATAAAAACTTTTAAATTTGGTAGTAATAAGTCTAAAGAATTTTTAAAGGAAATTTTTTTATCTAAACTAATAGAGCCATAGTTACCAAATAACATTATACTTACAGATTTATCCTTTATAAAATTTATTAAAAATACAGTAGATAAAGACATAATAATAGTACAGAGTATATATATTAACCCTGTAGCTTTTGGAGATAAATTATTTTTAAAATGTAAAATAGCATTATTAGGTTTTAAAATAGCATCTTTAATTAATTTAATTGCAGAGTTAGTCTCCTTTCTTAAATGAATATCCTTTATTTTATATGCCATTGCTCCAATATAATCTTCAGTAGTATCATTTCTTTTAATATTTTCTTTTACAGTATCTTGTAATTGTTTACCGCAATTAGTACAAAATTTAAGTGATTCATCAGATAAATTTTTTCCACAATATTTACAAAACATAAAAATATCTCCTATATATTATTTAACAGTTCATAATATTAAATTAATTTCAAATATATTACATTTTATGTGAAACATTAATAAATAAAATCATATACATATAGAGTTAATAATGACTTTAAGGAGATGTTATGAAATTTTGTGGTAAATGCGGAGAACCTACAAATGAAAAATTAGCTTTTTGTGGGAAATGTGGTGAACCAATAGATAAAAATAAAATAGAAGAAAATCAAAGTATTCCTATTCTTAATAATTTAAATAAAGATGATTCTCTTTATTCTTTTAACAAAATAGATGAAAGCATGGTTAATGAAACTATAAATACTAGCTTAAAAGAAAAAAAACCTATAAGTAAGAAAAAGAAGGTAGTATTAATAGTTATTAGTATTTTAGTAATAACTATATTAATACTTGCTATGATTTTTTATAAACCTATAATGGCAAAAATATATGAAATTAAAGGTGATAAAAATTATATAGAAAATAAAAAAATAGAGTATTATTGTAAATCTATGGAGTTTAATTATGATAGTAACATTATAGAAAAAGTTTCAGAGGTATTAAATGGTTTAGATAATGGAGAAGAAATTTTAAAAGATTATGAACCTTTATTAAGTAAAAAGGACTTTAATAATCTTATGTCTAATATATATGTGAACAAAGCAGTTAAATCTTTTCAAAATGAACATTATGAAAAAACTATGGAAATTATAAAAGCTGCTGAAAATTATGGATATAATAAAAGTGATTTTTTTTATTATGATGAAACTAAAACTAAATTAGATGAAATAGAAGCTAAGAAAATTGCTGAATTAGATAAGAAAAAAGCAGAAGAAGAAAAGAAAAAATCTGAAGAGTTAGATAAGGAAAGAAAGGCAAACTCATCTAAAAATACTCCTTCAGTTTCTTATAATATAATAACCACTAATGGATATATAATACCTGATAGTGATATTAGATATTTAAATAAATCTGATTTAGCAGGAATGAGCAAAGCTACATTAGCACTAGCAAGAAATGAAATATGGGCTAGGTATGGATATATTTTTAAGGAAGAACCTTTTAAATCCTATTTTCCAAGACAAAGTTGGTATTATCCTAATGCTTATGTGAATGCTAGTATAGAACAGCTTACAGATATAGAACAATATAATGTTAAATTAATAAAATCAATAGAAGACAGCATGTAGAAATATTTAAGTTTAAAAGTAGTTTAATTAAATGTTGATTTAAATTCGGAGGAGTAAATGAAATATATTTATCTTTGTGGAACTATTTTATTAGGGTGCATTTTTTTTATTTGTACTGAGCTTTTTGTTAATAATGATAAAATAAATTTAGATGAAAATATAAATACAAGTTCACAGGTAGAAGAAGTTGGGCCTGAATTTATGCCTAGTCCTTTTTATTATATTCCTGTGAATAAGGAGGAGCTTAAAGAACTTATTGAAAAGGACAAGATAAAGAAAGAAGAAGCTAAAAAACAGGAAGAATTGGCTAGTGCAAAAAAAGATGAAGAAGAAAAATTATCTAGTACAAATAAAACAGATAATTCAAAAATAACTATTGTTTTAGATCCAGGGCATGCCTCTAAAGCCAACTTAGAAAAAGAGCCTATAGAACCTAATTCAAAGGAGTTGAAGATAAAAGATGGTGGAGGAGCTACTGGAGTAGTAAGTAAAGTACCTGAATATAAAATTTGTATGAGAATTGCTTTGCTTCTTAGAGACGAATTAACTTCTTTAGGGTTTAATGTAATTATGACTAAGGAAGTTAATAATATTGCTCTTGGAAATGTGGATAGAGCTAATATAGGAAATAATGCTAATGCTAATTTAGTTGTAAGAATACATGCAGATGGAGCTTCATCACCATCAGCTAAGGGAGCTTCTGTACTTGTTCCAGATCCATCTAATAAAAATACTAAAGGTATTTATGAGGCTAGTTATAACTATGGAGAAAAAATAATTAATACTTATTGTAGTGAATTAAATATTAAAAATAGAGGAGTAATTCATAGGAATGATATGACAGGTTTTAATTGGTCAAAGGTTCCTGTAATTCTTTTAGAAATGGGTTTTCTATCTAATAAGGAGGAGGACTTATTTTTAAGTAATGAAGAAAATGCATTGAAAATTTCTAAGGCTATTGCTAAAGGTATTTTACAATGTTTTCAGTAACTGTTCTTTAAAAATAACAAGAGTTTAAAATAATAATTCAACTAAATTTTAGAGTATTCGCTCACTTCTATAAATGGCTAGAAAGAATTAAAGGAAGCTTCTACTTCTATAAGTAGTGAGTATTTCACCTATTGTAAATACAATGACTATTATATTTTCAGAAAATTAATAATCTGTGTTACAACTAAAAGGAGTATATTTAAATTAGTTATACTCCTTTAGTTAGTACTATTTAATTCATTAATTAGTAAGTTTAATAAAGATATTATAAAATACGAAATAATAGATAAATGTTATAAAAAATAGTTAGATAAAATGAGAAAACATCTTATCTAACTAAATAATTATTAGTTCAATAAATTATAAATATTAACCTTAAAATTTATTAAATTGAATTTCCATACATATTCCATAATTCAACTTCATAAATAGAAACTGTAGGAGCAACTATAGGATTATTTTTTTCACAGTAAATTCTTACAAATCTAGCATTTTGCATAGAGGATAAAGAGATTTTTTCCATTTTACCTTGCCCATTAGTAGTTCTATAAACAGATGTCCAAGTATTTGCATCATTAGAAGTTTCTACTCTATAAATAGTTGCATTATTTCTACCCCAATGAATTTTTACAGTATCAAATTCAGTAGGTTTTTGTAAATCAATAAAGACCCATTCATAGCCATTAGCAAAATTTTCACTAGACCATGTTGTAGTTTTACCATCTGTTATATACATAGCAAATGAAGAATTTGAAGAAGCCATTACTGGTTTTTTAAATGCTAAATTAGTTGAAGGATTCTTTGGATTTGGTGGAGTGGTTGGTGTAGATAGTGTAGAATTTCCATACATATTGTATACTTCAATTTCGTAAATAGAAACTGTAGGAGCAACTATAGGATGATTTCTTTCACAATAAACTCTTACAAATCTAGCATTTTGCATAGAGGATAAAGAGATTTTTTCCATTTTACCTTGTCCATTAGTAGTTGTATAAATAGAAGACCAATTAGTAGCATCATTAGAAGTTTCTACTCTATAAATAGTTGCATAGTCTCTACCCCAATGAATTTTTACAGTATCAAATTCAGTAGCCATACCTAAATCCACATAAATCCATTGATGTCCATTAGCAAAATTACCACTAGACCATCTTGAAGTTCTTCCATCTGTTACATACATAGCAGATGAAGAATTTAAAGAATCCATTGCTGGTTTTTTTAGTGCTAAATTAATTGAAGGTTTCATTGGGTTTGACGATGCTGATGGCATTGGAGGAGTTGGTGAAGTGGTTGTTGGTAGTGTTGATGGTGGCATTGGTAGTGCAGTCATTATAGGTTCAATAAAAATTCCATCAATAGAAGCTGCTATACCCTGTGCACTTGCATTTTTTCTTCCAGAACATTTAAGGACTATGGTGTGTTCCTTAGTAGACAATACAGCACTTTCATATACTAACTGTTTAACAGTTCTTTTACTTGAATATAAATCAATATCCATTTCAGGTGCACCATCAATGGAAAGAGTCATTATTCCATGATTTGGATCTTTAGTTGCTACTATATAAAATTTAGATGTTATGAATTTTATAGTTACTGTTGCATCAGTTTTAGTTGTCCAATGAGCATCTCCTTTATAGGATTGAGCTTCAGTAAGCTGTTCATAATTCCATCCACTACTAAAATTAAATTGATTAACATTAGTGCCTATATTTCCATCATTTAAAAGAATTAAATCTTTATGGTCTAGAATAGTATCTATTGGTGGCATAGGCATAGGTGTAGGATCAATAATAGGCATAGGTTCAATAAAAATTGCATCAATAGAAGCTGCCATACCATTTGCACTTGCATTTTTTCTTCCAGAGCATTTAATAACTATCTTGTGTTCCTTAGTAGCTAATACAGAACTTTCATATACTATTTGTTTAAATGTTCTTGTACTTGAATATAAATCAATATCCATTTCAGGTCCATCATCAATGGAAAGGGTCATTATTCCATGGTTTGGATCTTTAATAGCTACTATATGAAACTTAGGAGAGGCAAAAGTTACCGTTAAGGTTGCCCCAACTTCAATTGTCCAATGGTTATCACTATTATAGGCTTGAGCTTCAGTAAGTTTTTCATAATTCCAACCCTTACTAAAATTAAATTGATTAACTGCTGTTCCCAAGTTATTATCATTTAAAAGAATTAAATCTATAGCAGTTATAATAGTAGGTTCTGGTAATGGCATAGGTGGAGATTCATTTGATAATGATAGTGGTTTATACATAATTATCCTCCTAAAAAATATTTCTTACAGTAATATATTATGTTAGGTATTATAAAAGTGTACTTTATTTTATAATAAAGTTTTATAATAAAGGATATTAATGAAATAAAGCACTTAGATATTTTAAAAAAATTAAATATCTAAGTGCACTAATAGAGGTTTTCTATATATAGTTTTCTATTAAATTCAAAATAAAATATTTAACTAGTATAATAAAAATATATTTAAAAAATCCTAAACCTAGAAATTAATATAGTTAGATTCAGTATTAGATTTTTAAAAGCTAAAAAATCTAGATTATTGCAATGAAAAATTTTAATATATATAAATTTTTTACATTATTAAATATTAAATATTAAATAGTTCTATTTCATAAATAGAAACTGTAGGAGTAACAGCAGGGTTACTTTGTTCACAATAAAGCCTTACAAATCTAGCTTTTTGAATAGAAGATAAAGAAATTTCTTCAATGTTACCTTTTCCATTAGTAGTTCTATAGATAGGAGTCCAAGTTGTTGTATCATTGGAAATGTCTATTCTATATATAGATGCATTATCTCTGCCCCAATGAATTTTTATAGTATTAAATTCAGTAGCTACACTTAAATCAATAAATATCCATTGATGTCCATTAGCAAAACTTAAACTAGACCATCTTGTAGTTCTTCCGTCTGTTACATATTTAGCAGAGGAAGTGTTTGAAGAAGCCATTACTGATTTTTTAAAGGCTAAATTAGTTGTTGGTTTAGATGGTGTTGAAGTTTCATTTACATTATATATTTCAACTTCGTATATAGAAACATTATCCATATTAGGTAAAGACTGTTCGCAATAAATTCTTACAAATCTAGCTTTTTGAATAGAAGATAAAGAAATTTCTTCCTTTTTGCCAGTGCCATTAGTAGTTCTATAGATAGGAGTCCAAGTTGTTGCATCATTAGAAATGTCTATTTTATATATGGTTGCATTATCTTGACCCCAATAAATTTTAAAAGTATTAAAATCAGTAGATACTTCTAAGTCAATAACTACCCATTGATGTCCATTAGCAAAACTTAAACTAGACCATCTTGTAGATCTTCCATCTGTTATATACTTAGCAGAGGAAGTGTTTGAAGAAGCTATTACTGATTTTTTAAAGGCTAAATTAGTTGTTGATATAGGTGTTGGAGTTGGCTGTGGTGGAGTTGGGACTGGATCTGTTGGAGGTGAGGTTATATTTTTATTGCGTACTTCAATTTCGTAAATGGCAATTTTATCAGAAATATTAGAACTATTTTTTTCACAGTAAAGTCTTACGAATCTAGCTTTTTGTGTAGAAGATAGAGAAATTTCTTCAATTCTACCTTTTCCATTAGTAGTTTTGTAAACAGATGTCCAAGTGTTTGCATCATTTGAAGTTTCTATTCTATATATAGTTGCATTTTCGCTACTCCAATAAATTCTTAGGTTATCAAAGTCAGTAGCTACACCTAAATCTACATAAATCCATTGAGGACCATTAATAAAGTTTTCACTAAACCATTTGGTACTTCTTCCATCTGTTATAAAATTAGCAGATGAAGTATTAGAAGAAGCTATTACGGGCTTTTTAAGTGCTAAATTAGTTGTTGGTGTTATTGGTTTAGGTGCTGTTGCTGAAGTTTCATGCATGTTGTATATTTCAATTTCATATATGTCAACATTATTCATATTAGGCAATGACTGTTCACAATAAAGTCTTACAAATCTGGCTTTTTGAATAGAAGATAAAGAAATTTCTTCAATTTTACCTGTTCCATTAGTAGTTCTATAAATAGAAGACCAATTCATAGAATCATTTGAAATTTCTATTCTATATATGGTTGCGTAAGATATATACCAAAAAATTTTTAAGGTATCAAAATCAGTAGCTATACCTAAATCTATATATATCCATTGATGTCCAGCATCAAAATTTCCACTAGACCATTTTGTCGTTTGTCCATCTGTTATAAAATTAGCAGATGAAGTATTAGAAGAAGCCATTACGGGCTTTTTAAGTGCTAAATTAGTTGTTGGTGTTATTGGTGAAGTTGTTGTTGGTAGTGTTGATGGGGGCGTAGGTGGAGGTGTAGGATCAATAATAGGCATAGGCTCAATAAAAATTGCATCAATAGAAGCTGCAATACCATTTGCACTTGTATTTTTTCTTCCAGAACATTTAAGAACTATTTTATGCTCTTTGTTAGTTAAAACGGAACTTTCATACACTGTTTGTTTAAATGTTCTTTTACTTGAATATAAATCAATATCCACTTCAGGTCCACCATCAATGGAAAGGGTCATTATTCCATGGTTTGGATCTTTAATGGCTACTATATGAAACTTAGGAGATGCAAAAGTTACTGTTAAGGTTGCACCAACTTCAGTTGTCCAATGGTTATCACCTTTATGGGCTTCAGTTTCAATAAGCTTTTCATAATTCCATCCACTACTAAAATTAAATTGATTAACATTATTACCTACATTTCCATCGTTTAAAAGAATTAAATCTGTAGCATATACACTGGAATCAGGAGGTGGAATTGGTGGAGAAACATTTGATAATGATAGTGGTTTATACATAATTATCCTCCTAAAAAATATTTTTTACATTAATATATTATGTTAGGTGTTATAAAAGTGTACTTTATTTTATAAAAAGATTGGTTTTAAAAAGTTAATAAAAACCCATAATCTTACATTAGATATACTAATATAAGATTATGGGTTCATATTTTTTATTCTAATACAGAAATTGCCCCAACAGGACACTCTATTTCAGCTTGTTTTACCACTTTTTCATATTTTTTTGGAACTTCGCCTGTAATGGCTGTTGCTCTTCTATCGAAATCCATTCCAAAAACTTCTGGACAAAGTGATTGACATAAAGCACAGTCTATACATAAATTTGTAGCCACTTCTACTTTCATATATATCCCTTCCTTTTATATATAATTATAATTAAAATATAACATTTTAATTAAAAAAAATCAGTAACATTAGTTACTGATTTTAACATATTGCTAAAATTATTTTTATTTAATATATTTTAAACTAATAAGAAATTTAAAAATGTATATTTAATGTTTTTAATATATAATCAATTGGACTAAGAAGTGAAGCGTTAGGAGAAGAGCCAAATAGTAAGCCTATTACTTTATTAGAGTTATCAAAAACTAAACTGCCAGAATCACCCTTCTCTGATATTGGAGTAGTGAGTATTTGATTTTTAAACATAGCTTTTTGACCTCCAGCCATGTCTTGGAAAATTAGAGTATTAGTATCAGTTATACTTCCTGTAGTGTATCCAGTTGATTTTCCACATTTTTTTACAAAATTTTTAAGTTTTGCTTTGGTGGTGCCTCTAATAGTTCCTATATTATAAATTTCTTTTATATATTTAACTTTAGGATTTATGGCAGCAATAGCTGCATCAGCCAAATTAACGGTGCCTTTACCAGCATATTTATAATATAGATGGATTTCTTTTTCTAAGGTAGCAATTTTATTTCCTACAGAGGTCCAGTTATAGTCAGCTGTACCTGGTTGTACTATACTAGCCCCTTTTTCTAGTTTTCCTTCAAAAGCAAGTACATGATTATTGCTTAATATATAAGGAGCATTAGTTACATTATCAAATACTATAGCTCCTAAAGTACCAGCAGTATTATCTTTAAAGGGACTTATGCTAAGACCACCCTGTAAAGGACGTTGACGAGATTTTAAAAAATTAATATGTTTTATATTCTCATTATCTTCTGTTGTTTTAAATGGATTAATTATACTTATTTTAAAATCACCTATTTGAAAGGAACCTACAGTAGTGTTGTGTTTTAAATTGCCAACTTGATAAATATCTGTTTTTATGCCTAAAAAATTTTTAGGTATAATATCTTCTTTGTAAAGGTTATTTAATGGTACTTTTTCCTTTACTAAAACACGTAAAACAGGTTCATTTGTATCAATATTTTTAATTGATTTATTACCAAAGGATAATCCTACTACATTTTTTTTAGATAAGAAAAAATTATTAGTATTATTAATAATATCTACTATGGAATCTTTTAATAAAGAACACATGTAATCCTCCTTATATAAGATTATATATAATATGAAAATTTCTTTAATATATGTGATTGAATTTTAAAAAGAATTAAATTATTTATAGTCATTATTGATAATAAATCATAAAATATATTAAATTGCACAAAAATTTTTTATGTCTTTTATGATTTTTGTATATAAAAACTTAGGAGGGTACTTATTTATGGAAATAGGTAAATATAAATATAATTTAGCTAATTCATCTATTATTCAAATTGATAAAAAAGGAACTGCTGTAAACTTTAACTTAAATCTTACTCCAAATTTAAATAATATAAATGTGGGTGCAATAATTTCTGGAAAAGTTACTGACTTAAATGGGAATGCAATAAAAAATGCCACTGTAAAATTAATGAATGAAAATTTAGAACCGTTATATCATGTAGTTACTGATGAAAATGGTGAATATATGATAGAAAATGTTCCATATAGTGATAGTTATAAAATTTTAGCTATAGGAGAAAACAAACTTATAGACATACCAATATCATTTTCACTTAGTTCAAAGGAGAATAAAATAATAAACTTTATTTTATCAGAAGATCCTAATATTCTTAAAGGAATATTAAGTGGTAGAATAATTTATGAAGATACACCTATATCTGGAGCAGTAGTTTCTGTATATAGCATCTTAAATAGTATTACTACTTTAATAGGAATAACTTTTACTGATTATTTAGGTGTTTTTTTTCTTAGTAACTTAAATGCAGGTAATTATGAAGTTAAAATTTCTGCATTAGGATATGTACCTTATAAAGGAACTGTTACTATTACAAGTGGTAAAATATTTAGTTTAAATACCTCTTTAAATTTAAATGAAAATTCTCCATTAGGAATTATTTCTGGAATAATAACAGATGATTTAAACAATTTTATAGCTAATGCAGATGTAACTCTTTATAGTGTAGACAAATTTAGTAATCTAACTCCAATTTCTTTTACTGAAACCAATTCTTCAGGAATATATTTATTTTCTAATGTTCCAGTAGGTGATTATATAGTGAAATCTAATCAATCAGAATTAATGGACATTACTAAAAAATCCTCTGAAACTATTATTCATACCAGTGGGTTCCTAGCTTCAGGTACCTATGATATAGCCTTAGGAACCTTAGAAAATGGTGCTGAAATAAATTTGTTTAACAGATTTGCTTATTTAATAGGAGGAGAAAAAAATGGTTCCTCCACATTAAACTTTAATGTAAATGAAAGTGGTATGTATAATATTATATTTCAATATTTATGTTCAGATAAAAATCGTCAAGTAGCTATTAATATAAATGGAGAAAATATAGGCGTTTATACTAGTCATATTACTCCAAGTTTAGATATTACAGATGCTAAAACCATGTGTATAACATGTTGGCTAAATAAAGGGAATAATACTATTAAATTTTATGGTAATGGTATTGATTATGGTCCAAATTTAGGAATAGTAACCTTTAAGCCATCTTCTAATTTTAAAACTACTTATTTAAAAAATCCATTAGAAATATTTAATTCTAATAAAGATTTAATAAATGTTTCAAAAGAGGTTCAATTAGATGAAAACACTAAACTTTTAAAAAACTTAGGGGGAGTAATTGATAATTATATAGATTTTTCGTTTACAGCTCCCTTTAATGGAGAATATAATTTAATATTTGAATATAGTTGTGATGAAAATAATAATAATCTTAGTATTTCTGTTAATGGTAAAAAAACAAATTATTCTTTACCAGTAACTAATAGCCAAGATTTAATCAATGTTAATACTGTTACTTTGCCAATAACTTTAAATAAAAATGTTAATGTAATAAAATTTCATGGTAATGGAGTAAATTATGCACCCAATTTAGGATTAATTCAAATAAATTTACCTAAAATAACTTCAATAGTATGTGAGGGTATTTTACTAAATAACGCAAAAAAACATTCAACTACTAATTTTATTACTAATATAGGGGGACCATTAAAGGGAACTTCAACAGTTTCTATTAAAGTAAGTACTTCAGGTTTATATCATTTACATTTAGAATACCTATCAGGAGATTTAAATAGAAATCTTATAGTTACTGTAAATGGGGAAAAATCTAATAACTCTTATAATTTACCAAAGACTATTGATTGGAATTTATCAAGTGTAAAAATATTTACTATTCCTATAAATTTAAATGCTGGTATTAATACTATTAAATTTGAAAGTTCATATATGAATTATGGACCTAATTTGGGAAGTTTTTATGTGGAAATGCAAAAGTTAGAGCTTAGTATATTCTCAAATAGTATATATAATGTGGCATTAGGAGTTTTAAAGAATGGAGCTACTTTAGATACTGATTTAAATGTTGTTAAATGGATTGGAGGTCCCTTAGATGGAAGCTCTTCTTTAGAGATTTCAGTGATGGAGCCGGGAATATATAAATTAGATTTATCCTATAAAAATGGTGGTGGTCCTTTAAGGATTAGAATAAATAATATTGATACAGGCACTATTTATAATCTTTCTGAAAATATTTCTGGAACATTTAGTACAGATATTATCTTTAATAAAACAATTAATATGTTAGATTTTCATGGTGATGATACTGAATACTCTCCAGAATTGGGACAGTTTACTCTTGAATTTATATCACCACTTTCTAATACTTTACCAGAAGGAAGTTATAATATAGCTAAAGGAGTTTTAAAAAATGGAGCTAAAATAGATCCACTTAATAATTTAGTAACTTATATTGGGGGAGAAGTTGATGGTTCATCCGCAATTACTGTAAATATAAATGAATATGGAGCTTATGATTTTAAAGTACAATATATAGCTACAGATAAGAATAGACCTTTAAAGATAAATATAAATGGAATGGATTCTGGAAAGACCTATATATTCCCAGTTACATCTTCTTGGATAATTTCTAAAATAGATTTCTTTACCATACAATTAATTTTAAATAAAGGTATTAATAAGATTACTTTTCATGGAAATGGAATAGATGACGGACCAAGTTTAGGCATAGTTAATATAAGTAAGGTTTTATTTCCAATTGGCCCTTTGGCAACTGGAAATTATAATGCTAATGAAGGAGTGCTTGAAAATGGAGCAAAATTAGATGAAGGTTCTAATTTTGTAAGTTGGATAGGAGGACCTAATGATGGTTCATCAACCATTACCATAAATGCTAATAATACAAACACTTATAATTTTTCTATACAATATATTTCTGAAGAAGATAGACCATTAAAAATTGATGTAAATGAAATTAATACTGGTACTATATATATGTTAAAGTCTACTTTAGGTTGGACAATACAAGACGCAAAAGTCTTTCCACTGTCTCTTCCTTTAAATTCAGGTGATAATACCATTAAGTTTCATGGAAATGGGGAAGAATATGGACCAAGTTTAGGCATAGTTACCATTGAAGATCCAACAGGCTTAATTTATAATGCTTCTTTAGGAACATTTAAAAATGGAGCTAAATTAGAAAATGTTAGTACTCTTGTTGGAGGACTAGGAGGACCTAATGATGGATCAATTACTATAATTATTAATACCCTTAGTGGGGGAGAATATAATTTAGAGGTTCAATATTTATCTCCAGATAGTAATAGACCATTAAAAATAGATATTAATGAGGTAACTTTAGAGGAGGTGTACTATTTCCCTGAAACCTATGGTATAACCATAAATGATACAAAAACTTTTACCATACCTTTAAATTTAAAAAATGGTGGAAATAAAATAAGATTTCATGGAAATGGGGAAGATTATGCTCCTAGTATAGGATTATTAACTATTTTAAAAAATACAAAATTTCAAGTTTATAATGCATATGAAGGAGAACTTTCTAAGGGAGCTAAAATAGATGAAACCACAAAATTTGTAACTTTGTTAGGTGGGTTAGAAAATGAGTCCTGTACTATAGATGTAGATGTGTTAGGGGCTGGAGAA
Source organism: Amissidens hainesi (assembly GCA_027576215.1). Taxonomy (NCBI): domain Eukaryota; kingdom Metazoa; phylum Chordata; class Actinopteri; order Siluriformes; family Ariidae; genus Amissidens; species Amissidens hainesi. Next base: position 71,413 of record JANZXU010005725.1, on the reverse strand, counting down.
TATAATTTAATAATTCAATATATGGCACCAGATAATGAGAGAGTATTAAAAATTCATGTTAATGGACTTAATAATGATCAAATTTATAATATTCCTAAGACACAAGGACAGGATATAAGTAGTGCTACCACGTTTACTATTCCAATTAATTTAAATTCAGGAAAAAATACCATTAAGTTTCATGGAAATAATATTGATTATTGTCCAAGCATTGGTGAAATAAAGATTATTAAAAGTAATAAATCTTATTTAGAACCCTATGATTTAACCAAAGGAATTTTAGCTAATGATGCTAAGATTGAATCATCTTTAGAATTTATTGAAGGTATAGGAGGACCTAATAATGGGGCAGTTACAATAAAGGTAAATGTTTTAGTAGAAGGAACTTATTCCTTAAATATAAAATATAAATCCCAAGATGCAGAGAGAATATTTCTTACTGATATAAATGATATAAATACAGGAACTGTTTATAAAGTACCATTAACCTCTGGAGAGAATGGATCTAATGATGAAAAATTTTCTTTTTTAGTAAAGCTACGTGAAGGGGAAAATAATATTAAATTTTATGGAAATGGTAAGGATTATAGTCCTAATTTAGGAGAGTTTACTTTAACTTTAGATAGTGTTGAATTCTTACCAATTGTAACCCCAACAATTCCTTCCATGCCAGATAATAACATTCCTTCTATAGTACCTAATACTCTACCAGAAGGAACTTATAATTTTGTAAATGGAAAATTAGAAGGGGAAGGAAAAATAGATGAGAATATAGGATTTGTTAAAAATATAGGGGGACCACAAGATAGTTCATCCACATTAACAGTTTATGTTGATAAAGAAGAAAGATATATTTTAAATATTCAATATTTGTCTAGCAATATAGAAAGACCATTTACTTTAGATATTAATAATGAACCAATTAGAATAATATATCTTTCACAAAAAACAAAAAGTTGGTCTAAAGAGGATGCATTAACTATGAATTTAATAGTTTCTTTAAAAGAAGGAAATAATACAATAAAGATTCATGGAGATGGCATAGATTATACTCCTTACTTTGGTTTATTAAAGATTTCAAATAATTAAAAATAGTTCTACTATAATTTCAAAAATTAGTAAGTGTTAATAATATAAAAAATTCTTACCTTTACATTTCTATAATGTAAAAGTAAGAATTTTTTGTATATGAGCAAATGATTCTTATATATAGTTATTAAGATATTATTTAGCTATTTTTACATTTAAATAACTTAAAACTTTTTCAATGGGGTTAGCAACTGAAAAATTATATCCACCAGCAAAAACTAATCCTACCACATAATTTGAATTATTTAATAAGGCACTACCTGAATCTCCAGGAGATGAAATAGGAGTGGTTATAATTTGACCTTTAAATAAAGCTTCTGTATTATTATAACCTACTGAAATGGTTGTATTAGTGGCTGTTACTTTCCCTTTTACATATCCCGTAGTTCTTCCGCTTTTTTTTATAGGTTCTCCCACATCAGCAATAGATATTCCTTTTGGAAATCCGATGTTTTCTACATAAGAATTATAATGTACTTCTGAAGTGATTTTAGCAATGGCACAATCTACATGATTTAAAGGTGTTTTTGAAGAGTTTTTTGGTAAGTTTATTGCTACAAATTTTGATAAATATGCTATTATATCATTCTCAGAATTGCCACCATCTATAAGTCCAGGTTGAATTATAGGGGTATTTATAGGCAAAGAATTTAATTCTGCCATTACATGGTTATTGCTTAAAATATAATAATTTTCATCATCATATACTAAACATCCAGCAGTACCTGCTATTCTAATATTAGCAGGAGAAATACTATAACCAAATTTAAAAGGTCTTACTCTACTTTGTAATCCTAAGGCTTTAATTACTCCCATTTCAATTACGTCTGTTTTAATTCCTAAATATTTTTTAGGAACTATATTATTAGGATGTAATTCTTTTAAAGGAATTTTTTCTTTTACAAATACTGTTAAGCATAAATCTTTAGTATTTTTGTCTTCAATGATTTTTTCACCAACTCCAACCCCTATTACATTTTCCTTATTCATAAAAAACATATAATCTTTTTCTGCTATATTAGCTATATAATCTTTTTTTAGATTATTCATATTATTTAATCTCCTAAAAATACTTTTATTTATATAGTATGATTTATTAGCTTATAGGGAAACGAAAAAAGTATTCTTGTTTTTAAAAATGAATGTTAAAAACATTTAATATAGGATCAATAGGACTTAGAACAGAAATATCTTCAGCTGCAGAAGCTAATATACCTACTGCCTTATTAAATTTATTTAATACTAATGCACCAGAATCACCTGGTTCAGACATTTTATTTGTTATTATTTGTTTAGCAAATTTACAATCCTGACCTGGCAACATTTCTGTTACAATACTGCCATTAGTGGATATTATGCTTTCTCTAGTAAAACCTGTAGTTATTCCTGTTTTTTTAACTTCCATAGCTACTTCACCTTCTGTAGTTCCTGTAACTGGTCCTATTTTATAAATATATTTATCATATTTTATATTAGAATTTATTTCAGCAATAGATGCATCCACCACATTGGCTTTATTTTTTTCATAAATTAATTTTACACTTTTAAATAACTCAGCAACTACATTGTTATTTAATGAATTTTTTTCTTGAACATTAGAAGGTTGTAGTATTTTGGTTCCTTTAGGGAATTTTCCAAAGTTTGAAAGACAATGTTGGTTACTTAGTATATAAGGAGTATTGTTTGTATTATCAAATACTATTCCACCTAAGGTACCTGAATACTCAACACCTACAGGACTTATACTACATCCTCCTTGTATAGGTCTCACTTTTGAATTTAAAAAATGAATATCCATATCAGGAGCATAAGGATTTTTTATTGAACTCATATTTTTTAAGTTAATATTTTTAAAAAGTCCAGATTTAATAATATCTGTTTTTATACCTAAGAAAGATTTGGGTATTATTTCATTTTTATATAACTTATTTAATGGCACTTTATCCTTTACAAATACATGTAAAACAGGTTCCTTAGTTTGGATTCCCTTAATAAATTTATTGCCTAGAGCAACTCCTACTACATTTTTCTTGTTGAAAAAAAATTTATCATAATTATCAATAATATGAATTATTGAATTTTCTAATAAAGAATGCACAGCTACCTCCTTTTATAAATATATAAAAATAAAGTATTTATTATTTATATACTTAATTTTTATTAAAAGTGAATATTAAAAAAATTTAAAATAGGTTTTATTGGACTGAAAAAATTTGTGTCTTTAGTTCCACTAATTAATTGACCTACTACTTTTCTATTTAAAGTCATTAATAAACTACCAGAATCTCCTTCACTGGTCATTGGAGTTGTAATTATTAAGTTTTTAAAAGATTTATATAATCCTTTTTCATCTTTATATCGTACATTAGCATTTATGGTAAGAATAGTACCTTCAGTTTTTCCAGTAGTAGCTCCTAATTTTTGTACTTTCATACCTATTTTTTCTTTTTTAGTGCCTTTGATTTTTCCGATTTCTTCAAATTCATTTAAGTATTCTATACTGTCATCTATAGAAGCAATGGCAGAGTCAGCATAATTATATTTTGTATTAGATAATTCATTTAAATCTACAAAATTCATTTTTAAAACACTGTATAACTCTCCTACTCTATTTTTTAAAGTGCTTCCACCATTATAAGCTCCAGGTTGTAAAATGGGTCTTCCTGGAAGTATTTTATTATTATTAGCTAAAATATGATTATTACTTAATATATAAGGTTTATTATCATTATTGTTAAAAACTATACCTCCTAAAGTTCCATACATTCTTTTTCCTATAGGACCAATACTATATCCAGGCTTAATAGGACGTATTCTTCTTTGAAATGAAGTATTTTCTTTTATAATTGGCATTGAAGGAGAGGAAGATATAGAATTAAATTCATTTAAAGAACCTATTTCTATAACATCAGTTTTTATACCTAAAAAGAATTTGGGGATTATATCTTCCTTATATAATTTATTAATAGATTTTTTACTTTTTACTAAAACATGTATACAAGGTTCCTTTGTTAATAATCCATTTATAGTTTTAAATCCTAAGCCTATTCCAATAACATTTTTTTTGTGAAAAAAAATTTCTGAATAATTACTAAGGATAGTATTTATTGACTGTTCCAATAAAGAATACATATAAAAAAATTCCTTTCTATAAAATATAAATTTATTAAAAGTGAATATTAAAAAAATTTAAAATAGGTTTTATTGGACAAAATATATCTACCTCCTCATTTCCACCAATCAATAATCCTATAGCCTTTTTAGTAAAACTAATGAGCAAGCTTCCAGAATCTCCTTTTGAAGACATGGAAGTTGTAATAATGCTATTTCTATAAGCTTTAAAAAAACCATTGTTATCTTTAAAAAATACTGCAGCATTTATAGTGATTATTTCACCAACAGTTTTATTAGTAGAGGCTCCTAATTTTTGTACTAAAACTCCTATTTCCTCATCCATAGTTTCATTTACTGTACCAATATCATTAAAATAAGTTGAATATTCAATCTTAGAATCAATTTTAGCAATGGCACAATCTCCAAAATTTAAAAAATCTTTCTCAATATCTTTAGTAATCATATGATTTATAATTAAAGTTTTAGATAGCTCACCAATTCTATTATTAGGATTATTACCTCCATGAAATACTCCAGGTTGTAAAATTGGAGTTCCTACAGAAACCTTTCCATTTTGCGATAAAACATGATTATTACTTAATATATAGGGCATATTATCATTATTATTAAATACAATAGCGCCTAAAGTACCAAAATAATTTTTCCCCAAAGGGCTTATACTACATCCTGGTTTAATAGGTCTTAACAATCCTTTTATTTTAGGTCTTGGAGGTATAGGTGGAGGAGGTAAAGGTCTATTTGAATTTAAATAGGTTAATGAGCCTACATTTATCACATCAGTTTTTATACCTAGAAAAAATTTAGGTATTATATCTTTTTTATATAACTTGTTCAAACTTTTCTTTTCTTCAACCAAAACATGTAAACAAGGTTCCTTTGTATCTATTTCATTTATAGTTTTAAATCCTATACCTACTCCAATAACATTTTTTTTGTGGAAAAAAAATTCTGTATAATTATCAATAATATTTTTTATTGATTCTTCCAATAAAGAATTCATTTTTATCTCCTTTAATTAATATTAGTAAATTATTTTTAAATTTTATATCTATAAGAATTTTAAAAATGTATATTTAAATTTTTTAGTATATAATCAATGGGATTAATATTTTTAATAATATTAAGTATAGAATTTTTCAATAAAATCATTTAAAACCTCCTTTAAGCTTTAAATTAATTGTTCATTAGTAAAAAAATAGTTATACATGGTTATATAGTATGAGGTGTTATTTAATATATGTGATTAATTTATATATATAAAACTTATTTATAAATATAGGGATAAATATATAATTTTATAAATAAATTTAGAAAATGAAAATATTTTCAAAAATATGTTTACCAATAATTAAAATTAATGTATAATTAAGTAAAAATATCAATTGTTTTGTAATTTATTGGTGTTTTTATAGAAATTATGAATTAATTAAAGGGTAATTTTACAATTAAAGCTTTCATTTTATAAGGGGGATTTATTAAATGGGAAGAAAAAAGTTTATTAAAAAGCTTCAGTTATCTTTAGCTGCTATTTTAGCTATAAATACTAGTGCAGTTATAAGTGTTAAAGCTACTGAAAATATTGCTAATGATTTAATTGGTAATAAAGCTAATGAAAATTTAAATATAATGCCAATGCCTAAGGATATGACAGTAAATGAAGGCATAGTAGAACTTAATGATTCTGTAAATATCATTGGAGCTAATGAAGCTGATATAGATGCTGTAAATTTATTAAAGGAAATTTTAAATAATTTAGGCATTACAGTAAATGAAACTGTAGTGGAGGGTGCTACTACTATTTATATTGGTGAAAAGAATGATAATATTAGTGAAATGGACAATATATTAACTAATATGAATGTTTCTTCAGAGGATATTACAAAGGCAGAAGGCTATATTTTAGCTACTGAGGATAATGAATCTGGAGATAACATAGTTATAAGAGGTAATGATGAAGTAGGAACTTTCTATGGAGTTCAAAGTTTAAAGCAAATTATAGATAATAAAAATAATGTAAAAACAGTAAAAGAAGTTGTGGTAAAGGATGAACCAAGTATTAGATTAAGGTCAATTGTTGAAGGATTCTATGGTACACCTTGGACTCAAGAGGAAAGATTAGATCAATTAAAAATGTATGGAGAAAATAAAATTAATGCTTATATTTACGCTCCAAAATCTGACCCATACCATAGAGAAAAATGGAGAGAGCCATATCCAGCATCAGAATTAGATAGAATGCAGGAATTAATTCATACTGCAGATGAAAATAAAGTAGACTTTGTTTTTGCTATTTCTCCTGGTTTAGATATTAGATTTGATGGAGAAGAAGGAGAAGCAGATTTTCAGGCTTTAATGAATAAAGCTGAAACATTATATGACATGGGAGTTAGAAGATTCTCTATTCTTTGGGATGATATAGCAAACAATGAGGGAGCTAAACAAGCAGAGGTTTTAAATAGATTTAATAGAGAATTTGTAAAGAAAAAAGAAGGGGTTAAACCATTAATAACAGTACCTAAAGAATACTGGACAAGTTATATGTATGAGCAAGATGGTCAAACTATAAAGGAATATACTCAATCTTTTGCTAATACATTGGAAGAAGATATAGATGTTATGTGGACAGGTCATGATGTTATTCCTCCAAAGGGAGTTTCTTTAGAAGATGCACAAAAAGTAAGAAATATCTATGGAAAGAAAATGATGCTTTGGTGGAACTATCCTGTTAATGACTATAGAGAAGATAAATTAGCTTTAGGGCCAATGTATGCTTTAGACCAAGACTTAGATGATGAAATTTCAGGATTTATTATTAATCCAATGAGATTTGCAGAAGCTTCTAAGGTTTCAATTATCACTGGAGCAGATTATAGTTGGAATACTAAAGAATATGATTATAATAGATCATGGGATAAAGCTTTAGAGATGATAGGCAAAGAAGTTAAAGATGCTTTAAAGGTATTCTCAGATCATTCTACTAGATTAGATACAGGAAGACCAGATTCTCCAGAATTAAATGCTTTAATAGAAGGAATGTGGACAAAATGGGATAATAATGAAGATGTAAGTTTAGAGCTTCAAGAATTAATAAATCATTTTAGTAAAATGAAAGAAGCTTCTACTACTTTAAAAACATCCTTAAAAAACAAGAAATTATTATCACAAATAGAAAATCACTTATTAAAATTTGAAATGTATGCAGATACAGGATTAACTACTGTGGAAATGTTAAAGGATATAAAATCAGATAACATGGTAGGATTCTGGAATAATAAATACAGAGGAACTAAAGCACTTTTAGATTTAGATAGCAAAAAGGAAACTATAAGTAATTTAGTAGTAGATCCATTTATAAGAAAATCTCACCAAGTTGGAAATACTTATTTTGACAATAAAACAACAGTTTTAAAAGATAAGGAATATAGTTATACTTCTATAGGAAACTTAGAGCATAATGAATATGAGCAATGGTATATGCCTAAAAGCACTCATGATCCAAGTAAGATGTTTGATGAGTTGTTAGATAATGGATTCTGGTCTAAAAATGCAGTTAATGAAGGTGAATATGTAGGTTTTGACCTTGGAAAAGTAGAAAAGTTAAAAAATGTTTACTTCTTAATGGGTAAAACTGGCTACGATACAGATATAATTTTAGATGGAGTTTTAGAATATTCAGTAGATGGTGAAAATTGGTTAACTTTACAGGATACTATAGAAAATAGAGAAACTTTAGTAGAGTGTGACGTTGAAGCAAGATATGTTCGTTATAGAATAACTAAAAATAGTGAAAATAAGCTATTTGTAAGAGATTTTAAGGTGAATGTAAATAAGAGTTCTGAAAAAGCTTTAGGTAAAGTTAAAAATGGAACTATTGAAAAAGGTGTTGAAGGTGATGAAGAATTTATCTCTTTAAATAATATAGGAACTGTAAATCTTAAAAAGGATGAAACCATAGGAATTGCTTTAAATGACATAAAAAATGTAGTGGCAATGCAAGCTAATGGAACTTTAAACAATGAAGATTTTGTTATAGAAAGTTCTCTTGATAATAGAAACTGGAACTTCCATAAGGTAAGTGATGGAGCATCTTTTAGAAGTATGAAACCAGTAATAGGTAAATTCTTTAGAATAAAAGCACTTAAAGATACAGAGGTAAACTTAGAGTCTTTAAAGATTTATACTGAAGGAAGACCAGAAATTACAATGACTACTAATAGACCAATAAATCCAGATAGACCACATAGACAAGCTGTCTTTGGAGATGATTATGATTCTGGTACACAATTTGTAACAGTACCATTTATTGAAGTTGGAGATTATGTACAAATAGATTTAGGTAAGGTTATGAATGTAAGAGATGTAAGGCTTTTACAAGGTCATGATGAAGACTTTATAAATAATGGTATATTAGAATATTCAGTAGATGGTGAAAATTGGACACAAATAGATACAGCATTTGGACCTAATGATATAGTAGTTAAAGATTTAGATATTGAAGCAAGATACTTAAAAGCTACTTCAACTAAATTTAGAGATCGTTGGATAAAAGTAAGAGAATTTACTGTAAACAACTTAACAGAAGAATATTTAGTTACAACTAGTAAAAAAGGAACTTATGTAGACAGAGCTGAAAATGTGAGAGACAATAATTTAAATACAGCTTATATTCCTGAAAATAATATAGAAACTGGAGATGAGTTAACCTATAGAATATTAGATAATAAGTTATCATCTAAGGTTACAGTAGTACAAGGAACTGAAAATATATCAACTGCTAAGGTAACAGCTCAAAATTCAAAGGGAGAATGGATAGAGCTTGGCAATTTAAGTGAAGGATATAATGAGTTTAATTTAGAAAGTCCAATGCACATTGTAGCAGTAAAACTTACTTTTGAAAATCCTTCAGGAAAACCTGAAATATTTGAAGTAAAGCCAACCTTTGTAGGAATAGTAGAAGACCCAGAAATACCTGAAATAGTTGAGAAACCAGGAAAACCTGAAAAATTAAGCATTAAGGAAGCTACTAATGATTCCATTAAACTTTCTTGGAATGCGCCTAAAACTGGTGGAACAGTAGATAAATATGTTATATATAAAGATGGAGTTAAAATAGATGAAGTTTCATCAGAAATAACAGAGTATACTGCTACTGATTTAAAGGCTAATACTTTATATGGATTTAAAATTGTAGCTATTGGAAAAGATGGACAAACTTCTAGACCAATTGGTAAAAACGGTAGAACAACTAAATAATATTATACTATTGTTAATAAAATTATATAAAACAAAAAACTTCCATGAAATTTTTATGGAAGTTTTTTAATTCTAAAATATTTAGTAAAGTATAAAATTTCTTAGCAGGGTATATATCTTATTCTAGTTTTATTTAAACTCTTTATTAAATTTACTAATTCTTCTCTAAAATCCATGGTATAACAGCTAATTAATAAATCATAAACAAAGTTATTAAGAATATCATACATTTCTTCTAAATCAAAAAATTCTTTTCGAACTTCTTCTTTTTCATGAGTTTCTCCATTTTTATTAACTAGTTTAGCTTCTTTAATAATTTGATTTTTTTTACTAATAGTTGCTTCACATAAAGTAGCTAGTCCAGAATAAAAACTAGTAAAAAATTCTGATTCATTAATTAGTTGTAAACCAGTTACTTTTATTTTATATAAATTATTAAGTAACTGTGTAAATTCATTAAGTTCATCTTTTAACTTAATAATAGTTTTAGGGGATTTAGGACCAATCATTTCTATTACCTGTAAACTTGAATTTATACCCTGTATTTTTTCTTTTAAATCACTTATTAAAAAATTTATTCTGTGAAATAATGTAGAATCAATGCAAGCTTTTCTTATAAATTTTTTTTCATTATTATGAATAAAATTATGATTAACATTAGTCATAAAGTTATCCTCTATATTAGAATCAAATACATTAATATCTAAAAAATCATCTTCTGTATTCATAAATATCTCCTTTCAATTATTTATTACTATTTTCCATATATTTATATAAAAAACAATTTAATAAAAGTATATCATTAAATTAGTGAAAACAATAGTTAAGGTTTTTAATGAAAATGTAAAACTAAACTAATTAATAAAGAACATTAAAAGTAAAAGATATAGAAATATTTTTCTTCATATATACTATAGGTAGTTTTAATAAAATATCTATATATGTAACATTTTGTAAAAATTAGTCATATATTATTTATATATTTAATGTGAATTTTTTATATAAATAATTTTATTTTTGGAGGTTTTTTATGTATAGAGTTTATGATATAGATGATTTAAAATTACCTGACATTATAGATGATACTGTGTATGAAGAAGATGTTATTCCACCAGAAGAAATTTCTACAGATGTTGAAAATCCAAGTGTTCCATTACCTGATCCAGATATAATGACAAATTTAACTCCTATGAATTCTGCAAATAATAATCAAATTAAAATTTCTGCTGATAATAATTATTTGAAAATAAGTAACTTTGGAAATTTTAATGCTATAGTTAATTTAGTTTATAATTTTAATTTAAATAATAAAGCAGCAACCTTTACATTCTCCCCTTATAATACTGAATATTTAGAAATCCCTAAAAATGTTACCTCAATTTATGTAAGCATAAAAGCTATAGACCCTACAGTAAATGAGCTTTTAATTTTTGATAAAATAATAAATAATCCTAAAAATATATATTTTATAATTCAGGGAAATTTACAAGCTCCACGAGTGGTTGAAGAAACTATAAAATTTTAATAAAGCAGTATAATGGAGGATTAAATTATGTTTGCTAATTATAATTTAAATGATGGAAATAATATGCCCCTTAATACTTTAAATATTTCTACTGAAGATACCAATATTGAAGAAATTATTGAATATGATAATCAAATTTCAGTATTTAATAATGGAGATTTTAATGTGGAATTTTTAGTAATTTATAAAATAAATGAAGAAGATAATATTTTGAAATCTGGAAATTTTAACAAAGGATTTACTAGATATATAGGACTTCCAACTAATATAAGTTCTTTTTATTTAACAATAACTATTATAGATAGTTCATTAAAGGAAAAATTAGTATACAAAGATACAGTAGCTTCAGCAGAGGATGTACAATTTGAAGTTGCTGGAAATTTTTCTAATTTTAATGTTTCTAGGAAGTCTTAATTAAATCTGTAAAGGAGTAAAATTATGAGTGATAATATTAATTATGATGATTATATTAAAATAAATACAGATGCTTTTGATGATTTAGAAGTTATTAAATATAAATTATGTAGTCATCCTTTATTTATAAAAAAATGGGCTCTTTTAGCTGATTTTTTAGGATATGAAAAATGTCGTGGTAGTAATACTAGAGTTATTGGAGAAGGATTTAAGGTAGCTAGGTCCAATAAAGATTATATAATAGAGGCAATAAATAATGTAGATGAAGAAAGTTATGGAACTAGAACAGGGAGAGCAGCTTATACACGATTAAATATGACTGTTTCAAATTTTAAGTTTGAATTTATGCCTGAAACTATTAAAACCCTTGTACCTATAAAGGAAGAAACATCTCCTAAAGATTTTTCTCAAAGTTATGTTTATAATAATAATTCTAAAGAAATTAAATTAAGAAAAGATATAAGTTTTTCTGCTTCAAATGCAACAAAAAATTTTACATCTATGAAATATTCAGTTGGAGTTAAAGGAGGATTTGCTTATAAAACCAAAGATGTTAGTGAATTTAATATAAATTTTAATTTTTCTAATGATACAACTGTTTCAGATCAAAAAGAAGAAAGAAGTACTATAAATTTTAATACAAATCTAAGAATAAAAATCCCTCCTAAAAGCAAGATTCCTATAAAAATTTTATTATATGCAAATAATGTGGCTGTACCTTATACTGCTTTAGTTTTAATATCATATAATATTACATTAAGTGGAAGAATAAATCCTAATAAAAATGCTTATTTAGGAAATGTTTCGCCAGCTAATATTACTAAAAGTTTTACTTTTGGTGATGATAATATTTCAGCCATTGAGGATATATCAAATCAAATAAAAGCCTTTGATAAAAGTTCTTTTTATTGGGATTGGAATTTAGTAAAAACTTATAAAGATTTTCAAAGTGTATTAAATATTATTTCTAAAAGAGAAGTTAGTGAAGTTAATGGCAGATTTGAAAAAGTTAATTTTTTAAATCCTATATGGGAATCTGGAATAAGTGAACCATTAAATGAAGAAGTTGATAAAGACATTGATCTTATTAATAATATTAATGATGAAATTGATGATTAAATAATTTTAATCTCATTAAGGAGGGTTTTTATATGAATGATAGCACTAAAGAATTTGTAAAGCTAAAAGATGTAGATTTTTTTGATTTAGAAGAAGCTAAATATAAAGTTTGTAGTCACCCTTTGTTTATTAAAAAATGGGCTCTTTTAGGTCATACTTTAGGATATGGTCATTGTCGTGGTAGTAATACTAGAATTATTGGGGAAGGTTATACTGCAAGAAAATCAGGGAAAGATTATATTTTAGAAGCAAGAAATAATGTAAATGAAGAAGGTTATAACATTCGAACAGGAATTATGCCTTATACACGATTACAAATAACAGTTTCAAATATTAAATTTTATTTTTATCCTGAAACTATAAAATTAGTAGATTCAAAAATTACTGAATTACCTCCTGAGTTTATAGGAGAAAGTATGGCTATAAATCAAGATTTCAATAATAATATTAGTCTATCGAAAAGTTTAAAATATGATTTAGTTTCAACTACAACTCATTCTGTTAGCAATGCGTTTACTAAAGGTTTTGAAGTAAAATATGTAAAAAAATTTGGTGTAGATTTAGTATCAGCTGAATTCAGTATTGCTTTTAACTTTTCTGCTACTAGAACTGTAGGAAGTCAAATAGAAGATAAAAAAACTATGTCTACCACAGATAGAATAACTATTTCTGTTCCACCAAGAAATAAAGTTTTAATAAATGGTTTATTATATACTAATGAAGAAGATATATCTTATACAGCTTTAGCAGGTATGTCCTATAATATTTCTTTATATGGAGCTCTTAATAAAAATAAACATGCTTATTTAGGTAATACTTTCATTAAAACTAAAACTTTAAATTTAGGCAATGAAGAAATATCTGCATTAGAAGATGTATATCAACAGTATGCTAGAAGGGTTATACCAAATTCAGCAAATTATTGGGATTGGAATGTAGTTGCATCTCATGCTAATTTTCCAGAACTTTATAATTTATTAAAAAAAGAAGAATGTATTTCTGTTAAAGGACAATTTAAAAAAATAAATGCTATTAAAGCTATATTACAAGCACAAGAATCTAAGCCGATATAAGTTGTTAATTTGAAAGGTGATTAAAATGAGTTCTAATATTGATCTTATTAAATTAAAATATGAAAATTTTAATGATTTAGAAGAAATTAAATTAAAGTTATGTAGTCATCCTATGTTTATAAAAAAATGGGCGTTATTAGGTAGTTTCTTAGGTTATGAATATTGCCGTGGTAGTAATACTAAAGTTATTGGAGAAGGATATACTGTAAGTAAATCAAAGGGTGACTATTATATAGACGCAATAAATACATCAGAATTTTATTATAATAGAGGATGGCATCCTCGTATTCGTTTAAATATGAAAGTTTCAAATTTTAGATTTAAATTTATTCCTGATACAATAGCACCCCTTATTTCTAAAAAGGAAACTTTATCACCTAAAGTTTTATCAGAAAGTTATATGGTTAATAATTCTAATAACAAAAAAAATATAAGTAAAGAATTAAAAAATATAGTTTCAGTTTCAGTAAAAAATAATATAGCTAAGGATATATTTAATAAAATTTCACTAACAAATTCTTATAGATTTATTCATAATGATTTATTTAAGGATAGAAGTTTTAAATATAATTTTTCGGATAAGTACACTTTAGGAAATCAAATTGATGAAATAAGAAAATATAATAAAGTTAATAATATAACTATAAATATGCCTCCAAGAAGTAAAGTGTCTGTAAAAAGTATATTATATGGAAATAAAGTTATTCTTCCTTATAAAGCATTAGTTTTAATATCTTATAATATCCAATTAACTGGAAGAATAAATGGCAAAAAAAATGCTTATTTAGGCTACGTTACTCCTGCTAATCTTGCTACAAAGTTTACTTTTGGTAATGATAAAGCTTCAGCTATTGAAGAAATCACCAATGAATTTGAAGGAAAAATTAATACTAATGACTTATATTGGGATTGGAGAAGATTATCTGAAAATGCTGATTTTAATTCTTTTATGAAAATATTTAATAAATTTGAATGTGTAGAGATTGAAGGGAAATTTTCTAAAATTAATTACAATAACATTATAATAGAATCTGGACAAGTTCAGCCACTGAATGGATAGATATTGAAAATATCTAAGATTTATTTAAATGTTTTGTATAAAAAAATGTATTATTTAAAAATAATACATTTTTTTATTTGAAATTATTCTTTTGTTACCTCTATTTTAAAGTCATCTTCTGTTACTTGGGATTTATTTTCTTTTAATTTATAATAATATTCTATTTTACACATTTCAATATAAGGTGTTATCCATAAGAAACCTATGCCTAAAGTGATTATTCCAAGTATATACCAAAGAATAAAACTTAAATTAAATAAAAAGTAATTCCACATATGACCCTTTATTAGCTTATGTGCTTCAGTCATTAAATCTCTTACTGTATCATGATTTTTTCTTTCCATGATTATATAAGGAGTTAGTGCAAACATAAGATTTAATATAATACAATAAACTATACCTACAATATACGCAATAATTAATAAATTTATTGAAAAGCTAAAATCATTTAATAAATAATAAGGATCACCCATATATACACTATTTATTATTTTAAAAATTAAAGGTATTAAAGCAATAAAAATAAGTATTACCATTGGTAAAGAAAATAAAGCAATCCATAAAGTATATTTAATAGAATTCCATATTTGAGCTAAAGATATATCCACATATCTATACTTAGGAACACCCTTTCCTTTAAAATCTCTTAACATTTTTAAACATAGAATATATAATATAGCAAGGGCTGGAGTTAAATTTGCTATAATTAATCCTGCTGCTACTCCTGTTGGTGATATTTTTCCTAAATTATTTAGTGCAAATACTAAATACATTAAAAAATAAAGAAATGTAACTCCTACCATGCCACCTATATTTTTTTTCACAGCATTCCAACCATTTTTCTTTAGTTCTTTAAAATTCATTTTTTCATCCCCATTTCATATAAAACTTAAATTAATAATAGCATAATATACCTGTATTGTACAATTTAGTATTATATTTATTTTATAAGATTTAATTTTAATATAATTTATTTTAAAATTATTTAATTTAATAATAATTTATTAAATTTTTAAAAAATCTGTTATTATTAATAGGTAAGTTATTTAACTATTTAAAGTTAGATAATATTTACATATAGGAGTAAAATTTACAAATTAACTTTAAAAGTATTTTAGCTACATGTTATATAAAAAATTTTAATATTTTAGAAAGGTAAAAAAATATGCGAAAATGGAGTACTTTAAAGTTTATAAAAAATGATTTTGGACAAGAGTTATCAAAGGAAAGGAATTTTAAATATGTTAGAAAGTATTTTGACATTAGTGAAAAAGGGGAATTTACTATAGATAATCAAACTTGGAATGATCTTGATATGGATGAAGCATATAAAACGTTAGATAGGTGTTATAGTAGTGTAGGTGAAGGCACTTTATATAAAATGCTTAGAACTCTTATAAAAGATGAAGATAAATTAAAAGAAAGACATAAAGTAATTGAATTTTTCAAGAAAAATAGTGAAGTTAGAACTAATATACAATACATATTTTTTATGCTAGGAAGAGATAGAAAAAATACTTTCTTAGATATGATGGATTCAGATTTTTTAATAAGTAAAACTAAGTATTATATATATACTGTATTAGGAAAGATATTACCTATTTTATTAATAATACTATCAATTTTTCAAAGTCCCTATTATTTATTAGCACTCTTAGTGGTTGGTCTAGTAAATGTAGGTATAAATGGTAAAGAAAAAAGAAATGTTAGAGAAAGAGGAATTGTTTATTTAAGGGATATTATAAATTCAGCAAAAGAAATAAGTAAATTTAATAATGAAGAAATAAACTGTTATGTTACTAAAATCAAGAAATTACTTAAAGAAATTCGCTCTATTGATAATGGATTATTAGGCATTACTATTACAAATATGTGTGGTGGAATATTTGAAAGTGTAACATTATTATTTCTATTAGAAGAAAGTTCTTATTATAAAATTTCATATAATTTAAAAAATAAAAAAGATAATATTTTAGATTTATATGAAACTATTGGACAATTAGAAGCTTTAATTTCTATGTCTAGTTATGAGGCAGGATTAAATGGACATTATACTACACCTAAATTCACCAAAGAATTATGTTTTAATATAGTTGAAGGAAAACATGTACTTTTAATTAATGGGGTACCTAATTCTATTAATATGAAAAAGAAGGGGCTAGTTCTTACAGGAACAAATATGTCAGGTAAATCCACTTTTTTAAGAATGATAGGAATAAACATGATTCTTGCAGAAACATTTTATTTTGCATTAGCAGAAAAATACGAAGCTTCATTTTTTTATATAGTTTCTTCTATTAGTCCTAGTGATGATGTAACTAATGGAAAAAGTTATTATATGGCTGAGGCTGAATCCTTATTAAGAATAATAAATGCTCTAAATGAAGATGTACCAATATTTTGTCCTATAGATGAAATATTTAGAGGTACAAACCCCGTAGAAAGAATAGCTGCATCCGCTGAAATATTAACATATATAACTAACAATAATAGTATTTCCATTGTAACTACTCATGATAGAGAATTAGTAGATATTTTAAATAATAATTATGAATTTTATTACTTTAGTGAGGATGTAGATGTAAAGGATGGATTAAGTTTTGATTATAAACTAAAAAAAGGTGTATCTAAAACTAAGAATGCTATTAAACTTTTAGATTACATAGGTTACCCAAAATCAATTATAGAAAAAGCTTATAGAAGAGCTGAAAAAATTGATGGATTCATTTAAAATTATATTTTTAAAATAATCTTTTAAAAAAGACAAATAAAAATTTTTATAAAGCCATGCTTAGCATGGTTTTATTTCATTCTATAATAAATAAAAATCTATAAATAAGTTTAATTTTTAAAAATGTACATCTAAAAGGTTTAAAGTTTTATCAATGGGGTTTATTATTGAACCATGTTTGTTGGCACCCATTAGTAACCCAACAGCATTATTATTATTATCAACTACTACACTTCCAGAATCTCCTGCTTCACTCATTCTATTAGCCAATATTTGGTTTTCCATAAGATATGTTCCACCGTCTTCAGTAGTAGTATTTAATTTAAAAAAAGTTGTTCCTACATATCCTGTTGTATAGCCAGTAGTAGCACCAGTTTTTCTTATTGCCATAGTTGGATATGCCTTAGCAGCGCCTTTTATTTTTCCTATATATGGTATAGATGTATCATACTCCATTTTATAAAAAATCTCTGCTATGGCAGCGTCTGTATAATTAATTGTAACCCCATCAAAATATTGTTTTATAGCTAATGTTAAAGTTGCAATTACATTATGATAATAATTTCCTCCAAAGCCTGCTGCAGGTTGAAGTATATATGTTCCTTTTTCATATTTATTATCATCTGCAAGGACATGATTATTACTTAATATATACGGAGTATTTTTTTTATTTCCAAAAACTATTGCTCCTAATGTTCCTGTAAAGGGGTCTCCATATACACCTACACTATATCCAGCTTGTATAGGTCGCTTTCTTGAGGTAAAATTAAGCTTATTTATATTTTCATTTTTACTTTTATTAGTATTCGAATTTAAAAAATCAAAACTTCCACATTGAATAATGTCAGTTTTAATGCCTAAGAAATTACTAGAAATAATGTCATGTTTATATAATTTATTTAAAGGTATCTTTTTTTCAACTAAAACATGTAAACAAGGTTCTTTCGTATCCATATTTTTAATACTTTTATTTCCAAAACCTATTCCTATTACATTAGATTTTGATGAAAAAAATGAATAATAATTTTTAATAATATCAACTACTGATTTTTCTATTAAAGAACTCATATAAATTACCTCTTTTATATAATTTTTAGAAAAATTTCAAATAGCATATTAATTAATTTAAAACTATTCTATATACTATATGAAATAAATATATATAATATATTATTAATATTTTTAAATAAAGTGAGTATTCCTATTACTTTTTAATATTTATCATAGATTGGAAAATGTATAAAGAAAATAAAAAAGTATAAATATCCAATAAAAGTCTCTATGTTAAAAGGTTAAATATAATGTATAATATTAACTTGTACAAAAGAAAATCTTAGGAGGGTACTTTAGTGACAAAAAAATATATTTTAACCTTTTTTACCTTATTAATTTTTATATCAACTTTATTAATAAATTGTGGAGATGATTTAAGTTTTAAAAAAGAAATTTCTAATAGGTCTAATTCTAAAATAATTAAAGAAAAAACTAAAAAAGAAAATTTAGAAGAAACCAAGTATTATATAAATAAAAACTATGATAGTTTGCTTAATATATGTAAAGAATGGCAAAGTTTAAAGGAACTTATTAAAGAAGAAGATGAAGAAGATAATGAAGCAATAAAAAATAAAGTGTTTTATATCTTTAAAAATATAAAACATATTTGGTTAAAAATAGAAAAAAGAGCTATTCCAAATTCTTATGATGGTGAAAACTTCTTTAATGAATTAAAATTTATTAAAGAAAAACAATTAAAAGCTATTGAGTATTTTACAGAAGGAATTCATAATAAAAAACCTGAAGCTATAAATGAAGGAATTAAATACTTAAAAGAAAGTAATAACTACATAAATTCAGATATAATACCCTATATTGAACAAGTAAATACTTCTAATATTAATTAATATATTTAAAACATGAATTTTTTTTCATGTTTTTTCTTTTCTAAAAATAAAATGTTATATACGTATATATATTATGGTAAAAAGTTTGATTTTTTAATTAAAAAATAACTATAAAATAAACCCTTGATAAAATTAATTTTATCAAGGGTTTTATTAATTAATCATTAAGGTCTGATAAATCATCATCTGGATAAGTACCTGCTGAAGTTTCGTATCCTTTAAATAATCCAAATAACAAAAATGGAAGTAATAGAAATATATTTAATCCTCGTAGTTTAATAAATTGTTTTTTTGTTTTATCATAATCCATTCCTCTATAAAAAAATCTTGTTTTTATAAATTTACATAAAATTTTATTTTTTTACATAACTTCATTATTATAGCATGATAATGAATATTTTTGTATTAATGAATACCACAGGTTTTACCTGTGGTTCTAAAAAGCTTATAGCTATGAGTAGAAAAAAATAAAACCTCCGATGTAAAATAATAGTAGGTTTGCCGACCAAAACTTAATTTTACAAGGAGGTATCCAAAATGGACAATAGTAGCTTAGCACATAGTAAATGGAATTGCAAATATCATATAGTTTTTGCACCAAAGTATAGAAGACAAATAATTTATGGAAAAATTAAGTCAGATATAGGAGCGATATTAAGAAAGTTATGTGATCAAAAGGGAGTAGAAATAATAGAAGCAAATGCATGTAAAGATCACATACACATGCTTGTAAGTATTCCTCCAAAACTAAGTGTTTCTCAATTTATGGGATATTTAAAAGGAAAAAGTTCTTTGATGATTTTCGATAGACATGCCAATTTAAAATATAAATATGGGAATAGACAATTTTGGTGTAAGGGGTATTATGTTGATACAGTTGGAAGAAATAAAAAGGCGATAGAAGAATATATTAAAAATCAAATACAGGAAGATATAGCATATGAACAAATAAGTTTAAAAGAGTATATTGACCCGTTTACGGGTGAGCCGATAAAGAAAAACAAATAATAAGACCCCTTTAAGGGGTAGTTAGTGAAAAAAATGCGGTTGGCAGACCGTTCAAAGTGCGAGTAGCACAGCCAGTAATATGCCCTTATAGGGCTAGAGCAAACCACCCGTTTTACGGGTGGTTATGATTAAAATTTTACAACTATTTGTATTTTTAAAATAATGTTATATATATCTTTTAAAAAATAACTGTTATAAAATTAAAATTTATTAAATATTATAAATATTTAGAATATAAAAAAATATAATGTTATTTTATTTAGAATTTTTGTAAAATAATTTTAAAAATTATTTGCAATTCAAAATAAGGTTAATTGTTATTATTTAATAATCATTTTCCTTTTATGCAATATTAAATTTATACTATATAAATTTAATGAAAATTTAGAATATAAAAAATATTCATTTTAGTATTAATATTTCTTATGTTCTAAATATTTAATTTTTATTATTATTATTTCTTTTATATATAATTAAGAGCTATTAAAATTATAATAATTTGTTAAAAAAGTATTATAAACTTTATTTTATATATGTTAATTAAATAAAGTTTATGTCTTTTTTTACATATATATTTCTATTTTTTACTTTGTATAAAAAGGTATACCTATTTTAACGTTTTTATATTTAATATTTCTTTTAAAATAGTTTTAATTTTAAAAGAAATATTATTTGAAAAAATATATTATTAAACCATAAAAATATTTTTTTAACAATATATACTTTAACATATTAATTACTGCAAAATTTTAATTATTAATAAATATCCATTTTTAAATGCACCGTAAAATTTAGTATAAAAACACAAAAACCTTTTATAAAAAATATATGGATTTCAAAAATCATTATACATAGTTATTATAGAGTATTATAATTTTCAAATTCATTTTTAAATTACAAAGGAATATGTGTTGTTTTTATAAAATTTAAGAAATTTCTACATATATATAAAATGAAAATGCTGTTCATAAGTATATTAAATTTATAATTTAAATAGTAATAAATATTGTATATAAAAAAAATATAAATTTGTTATAGAAAAATTTAAAAGGTAGAACTCCATTAAAATATAGAAATCCTACCTTAATAGTATAAATTTTTATTACTTTCTTTATAAATTTCTAAAAAAAACCCTCAGTTAATTTAATTTTTAAAATTTTAAAATTAAACATATATACTTTTAAGAGTAAGTGTAGCAGAGGATAATTTAGGAGCTTTATTCTTGCCATCTCCTGCAAATTTAATTTTATTTTCTCCTTTTTTTAAATCCAAAATAAATTCAGCTTTTCTAATTTCTCCAGAAATTAAAGAATAAACACTTCCATTTTTTTGGGAGTTAATACTAAGAGTAAGTGAAATAGGTTTTTTAGAACCATCAATACTAGCAAAATAAGTTATTATTAAAGAATACTCTCCATCATAGTCTATATTTATAGTTACTGTAGAAGAACCATTAGATTTGCCGCCTAATTTATCCACCCAAGGAGTATCATCTAAGGAATCTAAATATACATATGCACCATTTTTAAGTTCTCCTAAAGCAACATTGAAATTAATAGCATTTTTTTCAAATGTCCATAAATTTAAATCATTAATTAAATAGAAATTTCCAAGAGTAAGACCTTCATTCTTTTTATCTCCATAAAATCTTAAAAAATTATCTCCTGTATTTAGAAAGGTCTTTATAGCAAAATTATTAAAATATCCGTTGGTTTCTAATAATTTAAACTTTTTATTTATTGAAATATTATTTATATCTAATAATAATAAATTATTATTATTACTACTTTTATATTGAAGCTGTAAAGTATACAGATTAGCATTTGTTATATTTATTTTTATTGTCACTTCCCCATTATTTTTTTCTCCAATATTACTTACAGTTTTAGATATATTATCTAAAGTAGCACCACCTTTTAAAACACCATCGGATAAGTAATAAAATTTTATAGCATTTTCTGTATTTAAAGCTAAAGTTATTTCACTTATCATAGGTGCAAGCAAATTATTTTTTCCATAAATTTTAATTTTATTATCACCAGTTTTTAAATTAATAGGTATGGTTACAGTATTAACAAAGGCTTTATGCATAATATGTCCTGTTGAAGGAAAATAATAACTATTTTTCATAGGAACATCATTAATTTGGATTTTTAATTTTCTTTTAACATCTAAACTTAAATAATTTATATATAAATCATATAAGCCTCCTTGAGAGATAGGTATATTCATTACTGCATATCCATTTTCTTCTCCCCCTAAACCTTCAATAAAACCAATATCTTTATTAAATTTTGCACCATTTAAAAAGAATAATCTTTTTAAGAAAAAGTTTCTTACTAAATTATGGGTAGAAATTGAAAAGGAGTGTAATAAAACTTCAATATCATTAGCTTTTTTTAGCTTTCTAAAAATCACTAAATTTTCAATACTATTAAAATAAACTTCAAAAGTTATAGATTTTGCATCAAAAGCATTTTCACTTTTAGTAGCTGGCAAATTAAAATTTTCTGAAAATAATGGACTATTTATAGCGATGTTAACGGAATTGTTATTTTTTGATAAATATCTTAATGTTAAATAATATTTTCCTTCTTTTTTTACTTTTACTTTTATATAAGCTGAACTAACATTTAATCCTCCCTTTAAAGAAATATATCCAACAGGGGAATCTAAAATTTTAGCATTTTTTAATTGAGCATTTAAAAAAGCATAAGTTGTAAGTTCTGGTGCTTTGTTTACATTTATTTTTCCTATACTAGGAGCTACATTAAGTTTATCTCCATGAAATTTTATATAATTTTCACCTTTTTTTAACCAAACTGGAATAATGAAATTTTTAGAATATTCTTCTTTTAACTCTTCAGTTTTAGGCAATGTGTAAAAGCTCCCTGTATCATCTCCATTAATTTCTATAAGCAAAACACTATTATCTGTATTAACCAAATATTCTATAAATAAATTATAAAAATCTTCCTTATCTATACTTACTTTTATTGTTACAGAGCCATCTTGTTTATTTCCTCCTAAATTATCTATGAATTTTTTTGAGAAACTAGATATTTTAGCACCATTTTCAATATCACCTTCACTAGCATAATATTCATCACTAGGAGTATTTACCATATCTAAAGACCTACTTAATCTAACTTTTCCTAAGTAAGCTACAGGATCTATTCCATTTCCACTAACCTCAATTAAATTTACTGATTTATTTAATGAAATTTTTGGTATAACAAATATTTTTATTTTATTGTAATCAGATATATTTTCATTGTCTGGAATATAATAAGTAGTTTCAATAAACTTATTATTTACTTTTAATCTTAAAGGTGTTTTTCTATGAAATGGATTAATGTATTGAATATTTAAATCATAAACACCTTCATTTTCCATTTGCACTATTAATAAGGCAGTACCATTATTTTTTGTTCCTATATTTTTAACAAAATCATTACTTATATCTAAAAAAGCATTATTATTAAGACCATCTTTATTAAAGCTATAAGTATAAATAAAAGAACCTGTAAAAGTAGGTTTTATATTTAAACTATATATATCAGGAGAAGGATTTTTACCATTCCCTAAAAATTTAATAATATTATTTCCATAATCTAATACTATATTTTTACTATATGCAATAGTTGAAGATTGCACATTAGGAATATTTTTTATATTTATTATATCCTCGTTATTTATATTTATTAAAAGCTCCTTATCATCATTAGAAAGGATAAGATCTAAAGTATATTCTGCATATTCAAAAGCAAAATAATCTAATACTACACTTCCCTCATTTACTCCTCCAATAGAAGTTATAACACCAGTAGAAAGAAGTTTAGCATTATTATAAAGAAAAAACTCTGATTTTCTAAAATCTAATGGAGAATTTAACCTCAATGTAAAATCTCCCAAATTAGGAGCAAGTTCACTTAAAAAACCATGAAACTTTAAAATATTATCACCTGATTTAAGGTTTATAGTGGTTTTAAAAATTCCATTAATTTTACCTAAAGTTTTACAAACTTTTTCGTTCTCTATTGAATTAACACTTATTTTAAAATTTCTATTTAAATAATAATAATTTATTTGAAGTACATATTCCCCTTCATCTTTAACAGTAACATTAAAGGTAGCTTCTCCTTTATTCTTACCTCCAAGAGCAGTTATAAATTTTTTGTTTTTATCTAAAGTAGCAGATCCTCCTAATTTAGCTTCTGTTACTTCATAAATGTCTTTTATTTCATTAATATCTTCAGTATTATTGCCAATTGATGTAGTCTTAATTATTTTAAAAGAGGTTAAATTTGGAGCAAATTCTTTTCCATCACCGTAAAACCTTAAAGTATTAATTCCAGAATTAAAATATATAAGAGTACTAAAAATTTTTTTAAAATCAGTAGTTAATCCACCTGTAGGAGGTAGAAAATGAGTTATAGTACTATTATTTATACCATTCACATCTATTTTTAATGGTAAAGTAGCTGTGGTTGCCACATATTCTAAATAAATTTTATAATGTCCATATACAGAAATATCAACTGAAACAGCTACTGCTCCATTTTGAGGTCCTCCTATACCTAAAACAAATTTATTATCTTTAAAGGGTTTAGCACTATTTTCAAATATTCCCTCAGTTAAATTTGGAGTTATAGGGGGAACTATTAAGTAAAAACTATCTAAATCTGGAGATAAATTTTTACCATCACCATGAAATTTTATAGAATTTATAGTTTTATTAAAATAAATTGGAAGAGTAAAAGTTGATGTTTCTAAAACTGTTATTTTCTTAGTTTGAGGTGGTTTGTAGATAATATTATTAGATTCTTCATTTATATCTATTTTAAAAGTAAGATTAGATGAATTAGCCACATATTTAAGCTCCATATAATACAATATTAAATCTGATATTTCCAGTGAAAGAGTTACAGAACCATCATTTTCTCCTCCTAAAGCTGTTACTAAAAAAGTTTCTTTATTATATTTTGCTCCATTAGAATAAGTACCTGCTAAAGAAATATTTTCAAATATTATATCATTATAAAATGAAAAAGCCCTGTTAAACATAGGTATATTTTCTGTTTCATTAAAAACTAAGGTTATTATATTAAGATAAGGGGCTAAATTTTTACCATCACCATGAAATTTTATAATATTCATACCTTCATTTAATGGAGTTGAAATTTCAATAATCTTTGAATCCTTTAATGTCCAACCTGGTGTTATAGAAACTTTATAAATTTTATCAAGTTCTTTTTCATTAACATTAATTTTTAAAGATCTATTATAATCAGCAGATACATAATAAATAGCTAAAGTATAAAGGCCATATTTTTCTACATTTATACTTAAAGTTACAGAACCATCTTTTTCTCCTCCAAGAGAAGTTACAAATCCATTAGAATCCACCATAGCATCATTTTCTAAAATACCTTTAGAAAAGTTATATGTTTCTAATTCTAAAGTAGATGTTATTTTTACTGAAGGAGAAATTATATTATCTAAATCTAAACTTTCAGCTCTATTAGATTTAACTAAATAAAAGCCAAAAGGTACATTATTAAAACTATATAATCCAAAGTCATTAGTTTGTGTAAAAGCTACAGGAGTTTTTATATTATTCTCTATTTTATAAAGAATAACATCAGCCTTAGAAATAAAATTCCCTAAAGCGTCCGTTATGGTTCCTGATATAGAACCATCATTTAAATTTAAATTAAAGTCTAAAGATTTATTAAAAGTATATATTTTTCTACTTTCTATAAAAATATTTTCTTCATAGGTAATACTTGAAAGAGAATGTATTAAAATTTTATATTTTGATGGTAAAAGTTCACTAAAGAAAAATGCTCCTTGTTCATCTGAATATGTTATAGCAATTAACTCTTTAGCATTATTCTTTTCTTTATATAATGAAATTACAGCCCCTTTAAATAAATTATTATTCTTATCAGTTAAAGTACCACTTATAGCTCCAAATAATGTATTGGTATCATTAGATAAAGTAAAATTTATAAGTTTATTCTCACCAGTTTTTAATGTAAATGAAGAAAATTCCTTTACAACTTTCTCTGTTGCAGTAGCCAAAACCATATATAAGGTATTCTTAGGAATTACACTTATAATATATTTTCCATTTTCATCTGTTCTGGTGCTATCTATAGGTTCTAAATTAATACTCATTAATTTAACTAGTGCATTTTTAATAGGATTATTAAATACATCCACTACTACTCCTGAAATAGAGCCGTGAACTTTTAACTCTTTTTCATTAACATGAAGAATAATATCTGCTTTTATATCTAAATTATCTGAAGAAATCTCTATGTTCTTTGATTTTCCTAAATTATAGCTATTACGCTTTATTTGCATATAAACCTCCTTAGAATTAAAACATTTAAGATATTTTATGAAATTATTCCCAATTAAGTGAGGATAACTACAAATTTAAATAGTATAAAAAATATTAGTTTATACTAATATTTTTTAATAGGTTTATAACATTTGTTTTTATTTTTGCAATTTAATTTACTATATAAAAAAGGTTGCCTATACTAAGACAACCTTTCCTTCTAGGTAAATTCATACCATTTACTTTGAGCTTCATACATTTCTTTATATTTTCCATCTTTTTTTATAATTTCTTCATGTGCCCCTACTTCTGTTATTTCACCAGCATCTAAAACCACAACCCTATCTGCTATTTTTACTGTACCCATTCTATGAGTAACTATAATAGCTGTTTTGTCCTTAGAAATTTCTTTAAATTTATTAAATATTTTTCCTTCTTCAATAGGATCAATGGCTGCTGTAGGTTCATCTAAAACAATTAGGTTATTAAAGTTATAAAGTCCTCTTGCTATGGCTATTCTTTGCCATTGACCACCGGACAAATCTATTCCTCCAAACTCTCTAGAAAGTAGAGTATCTAATCCTTCAGAAAAACATTCCCTATTTATATCTATTTCTACCTCATCTAAACAAGTTTTTATTTTTTTATCATCCACATTATCAATATTACTTATGGTTATATTATCCCTTAGATTAAATTTATATTTTTGAAATTTTTGAAAAACTGCTGAAGAGTTAGAAAATACAGATTTGTGAGAAAGCTTTTTAGTGTTGTTTCCCTGCAAGAAAATGTCTCCCTTACTAGGAAGGTATAACCCTAAAATTAACTTCATTAAAGTACTTTTTCCTGCTCCATTTTCTCCTACTATAGCAATGGTTTCCTTTGGCTCTATTTTTAAACTTATATTTTTTATAATTTCCTTTTCTGTACAAGGATATGAGAAAGAAACTTCCTTAAGCTCTATGGATGGAGCTTGTAAAATCTCTACTTCTTCTCCCTTTCTTTCTTCTAAATCTAAAAAGTTCATAAGATTTTTAACAGCACCAAAATGAGTTGTTATTTGTCCTACTTCCATAGAAACAAGCTCCTCTGTTAAAGCAAATACCATTCCTATGGAAGATAATACTGCTCCAAAGGCACCAATGGAAATCTTTCCATCCATTAAACTAATAAATAGTAAGTATAAAATTACTCCATAGCCCATAACCGTAATTGCCTTCATTAATAATTCTATGGAATTAGATTTCTTTTCAGCTTTCCATATTTTATTATTTAAATTTTCTAAAGAATTTCTATACTTTTTATTAAAGTAACCAAAGGCTCCTAAAAGTCTAGTTTCCTTAAAATACTCTCTATCTATAATACATTTTTCATAATAGTCAAATTCTCTTCTTATATTAGCTGATTCATTTTCTAATTTTGAAAAAACCTTAACCCTTATAAATTGATTTAAAATTACAGGTATAAACACACAAAATAGGGATACCACTAATATAGGATTAAGCTTATAAAGATATATTCCCATAAATACAAAGTAAGGAACATAGGTAGTTATAATCATTAGGGTATTAGTAACTAAAAATATTCCTCCCATAACTCCCTGATGTGCCTTGTTTATATGATCTAAGGTTTCAGAGCTTTCAAAGTTAATAGGTTCTATTTTACTGGCCTTTTTATTAACAAAATTAGTTATATATCCTGCTATCTTTTCAAATAAATAGTTACCTAGTATATTAAGAGTAGCATTTATTACATCACCAAAGATGGATATAAAAGCTAAAAATAATCCTGCTAATATAGCAACTTTTATAGTGCTAGTACCATTAAATAAATTAGTTGCTGCATCAAAAAAGCCTTGAACAGCAATAGTTTTACCAAATATAGAAATACTCAGAAAAAAACCTAAAACTAAGCTTAATATAAACCTAAAAGGAGAGGCCTTAAAACACATAGGTAGCAATTTTTTAAATATTTTAAATGCGGACATATCCTTTTCTTTTTTTAACATGCGTACCACTCCCTCTGACTTTCATACATATTTGCATAAACTCCATTTAAATTCATTAAATGGTCGTGGGAACCGACTTCTACTAACTCACCATTTTCAAGAACAAAAATTTCATTAGCAAGCTTTGTTGATCCTAGTCTATGACTTATAAATATAGTAGTTTTATTCTTACTTATTCTTTCAAAGTTTTCATAAACCTTACTTTCACTAACAGGGTCTAAGGCAGAAGTAGGCTCGTCTAGTATTCTAAGGTCTGCATCACTTACAATGGACCTTGCCATAGCTATTCTTTGCCATTGTCCCCCAGATAAATCCACTGAATCTTCCTTTAGCTTTCCAAGTTCTGTGTGTATTCCTTTTTCAAGGGAATCTATTTTATCCTTTATTTCAATAGTTTCAACAGCACCATCTATGGTTTTATCAAAGTATTCATCCATCATAGAATTAATATTTCCAAGGGCTATATTATCCTTTATGGATACAAAGTATCTTGCAAAATCCTGATATACCACAGAGGTTAACCCTTTAAGCTCTCCAGATGTGAAATCTTTTATACTTTTTCCATTAATTAAAATATCCCCAGTAAAATCCTTATATAAACCAGTTATAAGCTTAGTTACTGTAGTTTTACCAGAACCATTAGCTCCCACTATAGCATAATGTTTACCCTTTTCAATTTTAAAGGATAGATTTTTAAAAATATAATTTTCTGTCCCTGGATATTTAAAAGTAACATTTTTAAATTCTAAGGTTTCAAGAGTTAAACCACTTGAAGGTAAATCTAAGGAACCTTCTTCCTCCTTTAAAGCAAAGAATTCTCTAATCTCTTTAAAATATTCTCTCTTTTTAGATAATTCTTGAATTAAACTTGATAATTTCCAAGACATTTCATTAACTAAATCCATAACTCCATAACCAATAGATATAAATACACCTATGGTTAAAGTTCCATCAGCTAGAGGCTTTAAAAATATAAATAGAATTAATACAGATAATAAAGAAGTAACAAGTCCTCCTATTCTAGCACTTATAATCCATTTTTTCACAACATTAAATTCAAGCATTCTAACCTTTTCAAATATTTTAAGCCATTTTTCACTTAAAGTATTACCATATTGAAATAAAGCTCTTTCATCTACAAATTCTCTACCAGCTAACATTAGACCTATATAATCAGATTTTCTTCTTTCTTCTGCTGCTTCCTTACTTACTTCGTAAATAGCTTTTCCACCTTTAATAGCTAAAATAAATAATGGGACAGAGACTATTAAAATAAGGGTAGCTGCCCACCAAGAATAGTAAAATAACACTGATAAAAGACTTAATACCCTTACAATTAAAGCTATCATATTTAAAAATGAATTATAGGTATCCTTTATTTGTATTTCTGGTTCCTTTGAAATTCTAAATATAATATTCCAGCTTTTTTCATTTTCAATATAGCTATAATTTAACTTAGCTATTTTCTCTACTAAAGCCACCCTATAATTTTTCTTTAGCTTAAGTTCTAGTTTTACATTAACAAAACCTATAATCTTCTCTAAAAGCATATTTAAAGCTACCACTGTTACTAAAGCTATAATAGGTAAATAAATTTCATTATATGTAGCTTTATTTTCTGCTATGGCTAAGGCTTTATTTAAAAAGGATGCTATAGCAAGCATCTCTAAGGTTGGAGCTATACCCATAAATATCTTTTGAGCTATTATAAAAAAAGATTCCCAAAAAGCACATTTAAATGGTATAGCCACAATATCTTTTAAAAATACACAAACACCTTTCATATTTTTCCCCCTTTATTTAATTGTATAAAATTTACACATTTAAATTATACCTTAATTACAAAAAAAAACCATTAAAATCTTCTAATTTTATATTTAAAAACAAGGTATATAAACTCTAACTTCTTAATATAAGTTTTATTTATTTCTCTTTTATTTATTAGTAAAATATCTTTGTCGCTTCATTTTAATATATAATACTTATTATTCACAGCAAGTAAATTTTATATGATAGATTTTTATAACTAGTATATTTTAGATAAAAATTCAATAAT
>JANZXU010005725.1:0-40589 GCA_027576215.1 Amissidens hainesi | reverse complement strand
CTAGGAGCTGAGAAGATATATAAAGAGTATGCCTCTGGTATGAAAGAGGACAGGGAAGAGCTACAGGAACTATTAGATGTAATTAAGGAAGGAGATACTATTATAGCTTTAGAAGTTAGCAGAATTACTCGTAGCACCAAACACCTCTGTGAGCTTATAGCTTTAGCTAAGGAGAAAAAGCTTAAATTGGTATTTGGCAATTTTGTAGTGGACTGTAAGGGGGAGTTAGACCCTATGACAGAAGGTATGTTAAAAATGATGGGAGTATTTTCAGAAATGGAAGGGAATATTATTAGTCAAAGAGTAAAGTCTGGTATGGCTAATGCTAAGGCTCAAGGAAAAGTTATAGGTAGACCAGCTATAACAGTAGAGGCTGTTCCTAAAGAGTTTTTAAGACACTACCCTAAGTATAAGAATAATGAAATAAATAAGACTGAATTTGCTAGGCTTATAGGTGTAAGTAGGCCTACCTTAGATAAGTATTTAAAATTAAAATATATTATTCTATAATTCCAACTAATTGTGTAATTAATTCAATATATTCTTTTATTTTTACTTTTTTAAGATTTTGTACTTTTTGACTACCACCTAGTACTAATAAGGGAACATATCCAAAACATTCATCAAATTCTAATTGACCATACTTATTAATTGCTTCGTTATATTTATTTATATTTAAGTAGTTCTTCAAAAAATAGTCATCCTCTAAACATTTAAAAAAATTTTTAAAATTTCTTAAAATAATATCAAAATCTTGATTTTTATATTTTATTATTCCTACATATTGATTTTTTTCCCATGTAATAATGTCACCAAAACCAGTTATCATTATTGGAATAGTTGTAGTAGATCTAAAGTATGATTGATTTACAAGTGATTGATATTCCTCAGGATCAATTATTTTCAAAACTCCATTTAACATTGAACCAAATCCATATTTTTCCCATATATATATCAACTCTTCTGGTAATTTATACTTATATTTTTCAATGGTATTAATGTCAACAAGACTATTAGTCCTATATTCTTTAAATAAAATATTATCCATAAATTACTTCTCCTTATAGTTTAATTTTACATTTAAATATGTTAATCGCTGTTCTGATACTGTCATTTTTTCGGAAACTTTCTTTATTTGATCATCTACATAATCAATTCTATATATCCATTGAGATCCTAAAGATGAATTAATTCTTGAACTTCCCATTCCACAAGACATAAATTCATCAATTTTTTTGAAACAGCTTCTTTTCTAGCTGCTTTTTGTGCAGCATTTCCTTCTAGAGCACGTCCTTTTCTAAGAAAATTTTCTCTGTTCTTTAGGTATTCATAAACAGTTAATTGATTCATACCAACTTCTTGGTCAAATAGTTGTTTCTCGAACTCTCCTTCATCAAATTTTTGTTTGTAATTAAATGTAACGTCTATTTCTTTTGTTTTTAATATATTTTATTTCTGATTTGCTTATGTAAAAGAAATCATTACTTACACCTGCTACACATGGTTCAAGTTGAAAAGCAAAACTATCTCCTAAGTCTACTATACTACCTTTTATATTATCTAAAAAGTTATTTGAAACATTTTTTATTTTATCAAAAATTTCTGTTTTAAATTTAGCTTTTACTTCAGTAAGTACTTCATTTAATGTTTTTCCTGATTTTTCAATTGCTTCTTTTGTTATTTGCTCTAGTTCAGATTTGTTCATTTTAAACTTATTTTTGGCTAAACTAATTATTTTATCTGAGTTTTTAGCAACCTTTTTAAGAGCTTCATCAGCTATAAATTATAGAACTCCAAATGAGTTTGAAATATTAGTTAAAAATGCAGCCTAAGAAGTTCGATTTTTTATGTCCAAGATATTGACATAGATCCATTCTTTTTAAAAGTTGATATTCT
Source organism: Amissidens hainesi (assembly GCA_027576215.1). Taxonomy (NCBI): domain Eukaryota; kingdom Metazoa; phylum Chordata; class Actinopteri; order Siluriformes; family Ariidae; genus Amissidens; species Amissidens hainesi. The sequence continues at coordinate 38,693 of JANZXU010005725.1, read as the reverse complement.
GGTCTTTTAAAATCCTTTCCATTTGCTGTTTCTAAAAAAATAAAATCATCTTCAATTCCAAGTTCCTTAGCTTGAATAACCTGTCTATCTAAAGATTGATCTTTGCTACTTACTCTTGCATAAAAAAATTTCCTCATCAAAATTATCTCCTTAATGCTAATATATCTTTCAATTATTGTACTATAATTTTGAAATCTTCCAAAAATAAAATACTTGTATTTATGAAACCACTTAAATACTAAGTTTATAACTCTATTTGTTAAATTTAACCACTATGTTACTGGTTTTACACGTATGTGCTCGTTGCCCCTATTATTATTTTTTTGTAGGCTTTGATTTTGGTATATCTAAAAGAAGTGAAAAAAGTCGAATTTTTTATTTGATAGTTCGACTTTTTTTTACATAAATATAATTAAATTGATGATAAAATTAAATTGGAAATTTAAGTAAAGGGGGAATTCTTATGTTAGAAAGAGTAAATGAAAGTTCAAGTAATGAAAATAAAGAAACTTTAGGTATCTGCATATGGTGTGATAAGAATGATAACGATTGTATCTTTTGTGATGATCCAAGTGCACCAATGGATTTTGTTGGATAACATATAAGTAATATTTTGGCAAGGTGAGGTAAAATACAATTTATTTTACCTCATTGAAAATAAATTATTGAAGGAGATTTTATGCAAATATTAAAATACACTAAAAATAAATTTTTTAAAGATAATTTAGAGAATAACTATCTGTATGTTACAGCTACAAATTCTTTATTTAAAGTAGATAATAAAATATTAAAATTAATTGAGCAAAATGGAAATGATTATGAAAAGGCATATAGTAATGTTTCTTGTTTAATGGATAAAAAGAATTTTGATAATTATATTGAACTATTAAAAAATGAAGGATTACTAGAAAATAATGAAAATCAACATAATCAACATAATCAACATAATCAACATAATCAACATAATCTTAGAGGAATAACATTAATGATAGCTCAGAATTGTAATTTAAGATGTAGTTATTGTTATGGAAATGCTGGAGAGTACTTAGATAAAGGCCAAATGTCTTTTGATGTTGCAAGACAAGCTGTTGATTTTTTATTGATTAATGCCAATACTAATAAACCTTTAGGAATTACTTTCTTAGGGGGAGAACCGTTAATTAATTTTACGTTAATTAAAGACGTTGTTCAGTACTGTGATAATATAATGAAAACTAACGATATAAAATTTAGATATAGCATCACTACAAATGGAACTGTATTTAATAAGGAAATTGAGGAATATTTATTAGAAAATAAATTTATAATTCAAATTAGCGTTGATGGTAAGAAAGAAGTTCATGATATAAATCGTTTTTATTCAAATGGACAAGGTTCTTTTGAAAAAATGAAAATTAATACTAAATTTTTAAGAGAGAATACATCGATTACAGCTAGGGCTACTATAACAAAAACTAATTTAGATTTAATTGAAAATTTTGAAGAATTAGAAAAAATGGGGTTTAGTGGCATACCGATGGCTCCAGCTCAAAATTTATTAAGCGAGGATGATTATGAACAATTAATTATAAAAGATAAAGAATTATCTAATTATTTCTTAAATCTTATTCTAAATCAAGAGTATAAAAAAGCTAAAAAGCTTAGAATGTCATATGCTCTGACTCAAAAAATACATGATGGAACATATAAAAAAGAATTGTTATGTGGAGCAGGAAATACAATGTGTGCTGTTGATATAAATGGTTTAATATATCCTTGTCATAGATTTGTAGCTAATAAGGATCAAAGTATTGGGAATGTATTTGAGAATAAATTTGAAAATAAAAAGTTTTTAGAAACTATAAATATTAATAATCGTAAGCAGTGTAGTGAATGTTGGGCTAAAACTATTTGTATGGGAGGATGCTCAAATGAGAACTTAGTTAACGGAGGAGATTTGCTAACTACTCATGAGAAATATTGTAAATCAGTTAAATCAAATATAGAGAATTATATAAACGTTTATATAAATTTAAATGAAGAACAAAAAAAACAATTATTTAGTTAATTGTTTTTTATAGTATTGTAATTAAGCTTAGGGGGAATTTATGACAATTTTATCAGTAAAAAATTTAAAGAAAAAATATGGCATTAAAAGTTCGGAGGTTGTGAATGCATTAGATGGCATTGACTTTGATATTGGAAATGGAGAATTTATTTCTATAATGGGGGCTTCTGGTTCTGGGAAAACAACTTTATTAAATTGTATTGCTACTATTGATATAGCAACAGAGGGAAGTATTTTACTTGAAGATATTAATATTACTAATTTAAAATCAAAAGATTGTGCTAAGTTTAGAAGAAATAATCTAGGATTTATTTTCCAGGATTTTAATTTACTTGATCATTTAACAGTTGAGGAAAATATAGCATTGACACTTTCTATTAATAAAATAAATTCTGCAATAATAATTGAAAAGGTGAAAGTTGTTGCAAAACAATTAGGGATAGAAAATATTTTAAAGAAATATCCATATGAAGTTTCGGGAGGGGAAAAGCAACGATGTGCTTGTGCAAGAGCTTTGATTGGAAATCCTAAGCTTGTGTTAGCTGATGAACCCACTGGAGCACTTGATAGTGGAACATCTCAAATGTTTTTAGGAACATTAAAAAAAATGAATGAAGATTTAAATACTACTATATTAATGGTAACACATGATGCATTTTCTGCAAGTTATTCTAATAGGGTTTTAGTGTTAAAAGACGGTAAAATACACACAACTGTTGAGAAAAAAGAAAAATCTAGAGATGAATTTTTTTATGATATATTGAATGTTTTAGCTGTATTGGGAGGAAAAAATGAATCTTTCAAAATTAATAAATAAAAATATAAAAAAAGCATTTTCAGATTATTTGATTTATTTTATTACACTTTGTCTTTGTTCTAGTTTGTTTTTTACATATTTAACACTTGGTAGTAAAAGGCATCCAATACTTAGCACGAATTATATCTATTCAATTCAGGGATTTTCACAAACATCAATAATTTTAACTTATGTTATATCGCTTATATTTTTTGGATTAATACATTATGTAAATAATTTTATGATAAAACAAAGATCAAAAGAATTCTCTGTTTATATGATTTTAGGGATAAATCAAGATAAAATTGCTAAAATATTTTTTGTTGAAACTTATATAATAGGAATTTTAGCGGTGCTTATTGGATGTATTTTAGGAAATATCTTTGCTACTTTTTTAAGTACTTTTATAGTTTACTATATTAGCGGAAACTTTTCTTATCAAATGACTATATATCTTGATGTACTTTTACAAACTATTATTTACTTTAGTATTATATTCTTTATTATAGGCATTTTTAATACTAGAAGGTTAAACAAAATGTCTTTATTACAAATCATTAATGAGCGGAAAACTATAGAAATTAAGAAGATATCAAAAATAAAATATATTTTATTTTTGATTTTTACAATTTTTTGCTTTTCATTTCCATTTATAATATATAACAATCAACAATATCTTAATATAGTAAGTCAATTACCCAAAATATATGCAGTATTACCTACATTTTTACCTTATTTATCAATATATACAGGCTATTCTATTCTATCATATACTATTAAACTATTAATCGATAATAAACCCCAAATTAAATTAAAAGAACTTAATTTAATACTATTCAATAATGTATTTGCAAGAATGTTATCTAATATAAAGAGTATTGCAACTATAACTATAATTTTTGTTATAGCTACGTACACACTAATACTGGGTCCAATAACAACAGAATTTGCTAGAGGTTTTTTTGAGTATAGATTACCGTATGAATTAATCATCAATTATCAAGACACAAGTGATGATAAATCAGCTTTGTTGCATGAGGCATTTACAAAAAATAATTTAGCAATTGATGAGCTAGCTTTAATTAAAGAGTATAGTTTTGATAATTTAGAAGCTTCAATATGTAGCATAACAGACTATAATAAAGCAAGAACTATGAATAATCTTGAGCCTATTACATTAGAAGACAATGAGTTTTCATATCATATAAATAATAAGCAAAATAAAGAAAAGTATATAAAAAATTTATATAAGGGAAATATGGAACTGAATATAAATGATAAAATAAAGCTTAAATTACCAACTGATAAATCAAAAGCTGTTTATAATGATGCTATTGGTGAAAATTTAAGTTATGAAACAATAATTGTTCCAGAGAAAGTTTTGAAATTTTTGACACCAAAATATTATAATTATTATGTTAATACAAAAGAACCTGTTCTTCTTGAAAATGTTACAGAACTTATGAATTCAATTTCTAGTAATTTAAATATTTTAGATAAAGATGATATAGAGTTACGAACTCTTGAAGAAAATATATTTGTAACTACATCTGTTGGTATGTACACATTTTTTATAGGGGTTGGTATTATATTTTTTATAATAGCTCTTACTATTTTGACACTTCAGCAGTTGTCAGATGCTAAAATAAATAAAGCAAAATATGGAGTACTTTATAAAATAGGTGTAGAGAAAGCAAAAATTAATAAATTAATAAATAAGCAAATATTTATTCTATTTATAATACCATATATTTTTGGGGTAGTATGTTCTAGTCACTTTGTTAAAACTTTTTACTCACAGTGGGAAGGGTACATTTATGCATATATGGGATTTGAAAAATTTGCTTTTAGTATTTTATTTGGATTTGCTGTTATATTAATAATTTTTTTGATTTATTATATAGCAACTACATTTATGTATAAAAATATTATAAAAGATGAATTTTAAAAAATAGAAAGGAAAATATAATGTAAATTCATTATATAAATTTATTATGGAAGATATAGTACGACTTCTTAAGTATATAAAGATTAAATATATAGCTAATCAAATAATTTGTTTTATAGCTTTAATTATAAGTACGATTTTAACATTATTATTTCCTTATTGTCTTAGCTTAATTATTGATCATGGAATTTCATCAAAAAATATTAAAGTATTATTTAATTATATTATTTTAATATTTTTAATTGGAATATCAATGATTATTATAAATTATATTCAAACGATGTTATATGCTAAATTAGGAAAAAAAATAAGTAAATCATTAAAGCATGAAGTTTTTTCAAAAGTATATAAATCAAATTATATATTTTGGAATAAAAATAAGACTGGTGATATATTTACATCGTTAACTAGTGATATAAATACAATAGAAAATTTATTAAGTGTATCGTTAGCACAAGGTTTTTTTAATATTTTTACTCTAATAGGACTTACAATTATTTTACTAAAAATGAATTGGATGATTTGCATATCAATATTTGTATTAGCAATAATTTTTGCTATATTTCAAAAAAATAATGGTAAGCATTTAAAAAAGCAAACAAAAAAATTAAGAAATCATATCGGTAAAATGAATTCCTTTACCAATGAATGTTTAACTAATATGCAGACAATACAATTGATGTATGATGATGATATAATAAAAGAATTTAACAATTTAAATGAAATTAATTATGAGCATTGTATTTTACAAGTTAAAAAAAGTTTAAATGGAAGAATATATGCTCAGTTTTTTTCAACTTTAGCATTAGGAATTTCATTAATTATTGGAGCAATAAGTATAATAAAAAATCAAATGTCAATTGGTTTTTTATTTAGTATAATTTTATATATTCAAAAAATTTATGCTCCAATTATTTCACTTGGAGATTTATACATATCAATAAAAAGTTGTCAACCAGTAGTTTTAAAAATTTTAAAAATTTTAAAACATGATCAAATAATACCTTCAGGTAAAATAGTTTTACCAAACAATATAAAGGGAAATATTTGTTTCAATAATGTATCTTTTGCATATCAAGACTCTAAAGATAAAATTTTTGAAAATTTAAATATAAATTTTCAAGCAGGAAAGACAACGGGAATTATTGGAGAAAATGGTACTGGCAAGAGTACTTTAATACGATTGATTTCAAAGATGTGCAAACCTGATACTGGAAATATAACAATTGATGGTATAGATATAAATGAATATAGTAATGATTATTTGAAATCTCAAATTGGATATTTAGTTCAAAATGCTAAATTAATGAGTTCAAATATAGTAGATATATTTGATTTTTCACATGGTGAAATGATTGATCAAGAAGCAAAATCATTAGGAATAATAATTAATAAAATTTCTAAAATAGGAGAAAATAATCAATTTGTATCTGGCGGAGAGATGCAAAAAATATCGTTACTAAGATTGCTTTTGCAAAATGATAAATATATATATATATTAGATGAGCCAACTGCTGCAGTAGATATTGAAAATGAAATTAAAATATGTAATAAATTGAAACAAGTTCTAAATGGAAAAACTGCCATTATAATAACACATAGACCAGCAATTTTAGAAATTTGTGATGAAATAATAAATTTAGATAAGAAAAATATGAGCACGAAGTATTAGATTAATATAAATATCATATAGTAAAAATGGAGAGATTATTATATCCATTAGGCTAAAAAATACATAAATTTCCTTTGTGGTATATTTAATTATATATAAAATAAAGGAGATTTATTTTTTTATTCATGAAAAATTAAAACATTTGATAAAATTATCTAAATAATATCCTTCTCTTGTACAACTCCAACTCACTTTATCTTTTAATAATTCATTAAATTCTTCTAATGCTAGTCTATTTAAACCAAATCTTTTTTTTCATAATTCTTCTACAACAAAATAATTAGAATTTTAATCCTTTAGTGTATTTCTATCTAAGTACCTAGAATATATAAATCCTTCACTTAAATTATTATGTCTCTTATTATTTTTCTTAATATAAACAGGTGTGTTATTATGATTGTATATTGTCATAATATATATTTCTTTTTCATCTATTTTTCACTTCATTGCAATAATACTTCCTAAAATTAATTTTTTAGTTGCTATCCTATTTTTTTGCAATGAATAAGTGTTGCACTTAATATTGTGATTTATCAAAAAAATAACTATACAATTAAGTACATCTCAATTTTTGAAATCAATTTATTTGCGATAGGTTTATTATTAATATTAAATTTGATTAAAGGATTTATTTGATTTAATGCTATACTTTAATTATATACAAGTTTATATACAAGCTATGTAAAAAAATAAAGGATAAAGTTTTTATACTCTATCCTTTTGCTATATTAAAAATTCTCTAATATATTATCAACTTCATTTTTTATAATTTTATCAATTTTAAGTTTATCATTTTCACTTATGTTATCAATGCTACTGGCTTGTTGAACTGATTCTTCAACTTTAGTTTCTATAACTGGAGCTTCAACTACTACTTTATCTGAAGCAGTATCTTTATTTATAAGATAAGTTATATATGAACTAAAGTTATAACCAAGTTGTTCTGCTCTTGCCAATCCTTTATTTAATATAGTTTCTTCTAAGCTTAAATTCTTCTTAATTTTTGACAAGTTTATTCACCCCTAGCATATAGAAAGCCTTTGCATTTGTGTATACTACATCTTTATCTAAACTTTCTTTTAAATATTTTCCTAACCTTAAAGATCCACCACCAATATAAACATGCTTAGAAATATTATATTCCTTTATACCTTGTAGTCTATTAATTACTAACTTAGTATGCTTTGCTAATACTCTGTCTATTAAATCCTCTATATTTATTTCCTTATTGTTTTTGATAATAATTTTACTATCTAATATATCATCTGCTCTTAATACATCATATGTTACTTGATGTTCTGATTTAATTAAATCCATTAAATCTTTAGCTAAAATATTCATACCTAATTCTATTGTATCTAATTTTTTCAACTTTTTATTATTAAAATAAGATACATCTACAGTATATCCACCTACATCTATTACACAAGTATCCCCATTAAGCTTTTCAGGATTTAAAAGTAATACACCCGCACTTTGAGGAAATACTATTATTTCACGAATAGTAAATCTTTTTGGAATTCCATTTAAAACTATATTTATCTTTTTATTCTTTAGATCATTAATCAATTCATTTTTTTGTGAAGAATAATAACTAGCAGGTAATCCAGTAACAATTTCTACATCCTCTACTGTAGAATCCTTCATAGCCATTGCAATTGCAGTATATAAGCAAAGCTTAAAATTTAAACTATCTATCTTATTAACACTATTATCGAATAAACTATTATTACTATTTTCTCCAATTGTATATTCTTTATTATCGTACTCTACTTGTATACTATTGCATACATCTAAAATACCTTCCTCAATAGTGCTTTTAAATACAAATTCTCCATCTTTTGTGAAAACTTTTGTGTGAGAATATCCTACGTCAATTCCTAATATCATATTCAATTTTCCCCTTTCAATTTTAATACGATTTTATTTGTAATTACATTATACTCCTATTATATTTATAACGTCAATATTTTGTGCGTATAAATAATGTATGCAGGGAAAAAATTTATTCTTGTGTATATATTATGCGTATATTATAATTATATTGTAAGTATTATTATCTTTAATGATTTTATTATGGGTATTATATTTAGATTGATATTTTTAATGTGTATAAAATAGTTATATTATGCGTATATTATACCTATAGTCTTTTAAGAGTAAAGCGAAAAAATTTAGTTATAGTATTTCGAGAAGTTGAACTATTTTTCCAAGCTAAATATTCTTCTTCCGTTACTCTTATAGAAATAGTTTTAGTTAATTTTGCTTTTGGATCATTAAGTTTTTGTAATGGCATAAAAACACCTCCAATTATATGTGTACCTATATTTATTTTAACATATTTTGGAATAAAGGTATATAAAAAAACTTGCAAACGAAAATTGTTTACAAGTAGTAAATTCTGTTATATAATTAAAGCAATAAAAAACGAAAAATTAAATAAAAGTCCTCGAATATAAAGGTGGTGGTACACCGATATATTCCGAATACTAGATTACCTAACAATCTAGAAACGTTTGAGAACTTTTACGTATTTGCTATTTAATTTATTTATAGTATATACAATAATAATAATGTTGTCAATATAGTTCCTAGATATTTAAAAATAATTTTTTTTCAATTTTGGAAAAGGAATATTATGGATTATCTAGGGACTTTTTTAATTTATTCAAATTTGAAAGGATGATTAAAAATGGCAACTAATAATAATGAAAATCCAAAAAGTTATAAAAATAGATTAATAGATAAAGAGATCAATACACTTAATATGATAGAAAATGATGGTGTAAGAATTAAAATGATGAGCGTTTATTGTTACTTTGTTAAGCATAGCGAAGATAATAAAGTTAATAAAAGCATAGCTAAGTTTTTTGCTATGTATAAAAGATATCATCAAGATAAGCATAAAAATCCGTTAACAATTCATTATTTTAAAAAATTAGTTTATAAATTAGTAGACCTTAGATTATTAAAATTAGAGAAAATAGGAAAAGTTAATACTTACCATATTGCACTTAGAGTATCAGAAGTAGTATCAAATCTAGTATCAGAAAAAAAAGAGCCTGAAAGCGTTGAAATACCTAGAGTTGCACCAGTTTTTAAAAATACGCAAATACAGAATCATATAATTAATACTAATACTAATACTCTTAATACAATAGCAAGTGATATAGTTGCACCAGTAGAAATTGTAAATGTTGCTAAGAAATTTATGAGAGAAGCTAAGATTAAAAGTGCTATTGTAAAAAATATGGTTATAGAAAAATTAAGAGGATGTATCAATATTAATAGAATTGGTATGTTAAAATATATAGAAAAAGTTGTATTAGAAAAGTTAGATCTGTATAAACAAAGCAGAGCTAATATTAATTCTATGTTCGCTAAGAAACACTATAATACAACTAAGCAACAAGCTAAAACTATACAGTTTACTAATTATCCTCAAAGGGAATATACAACAGAAATGTATGATGAATTAGAAAATGAAGCATTAGCATTGTCTTAATATAGTTATAAGTAAATATTTTTAAATTATAAGAATTCACAAAAAGGAGATATAAAAAATGCTTTATGATGACAAAAATTTAAGTGATTTAAAAAAAGAATTATTGCAAGAACTAGGAAAAACTTATTTAAACAAGTTAATTTATCAACATAGGATTGAAGATTCAACAGATAAAAATGATGAATATATATTAGCTTGTTTGTTAGATAGAGTAGGATTAATTGTAGAATTGTTATATAACATGAGTTTTGAAGCAAGTGATAACGTAAAAGATGTTGAAGATTTAGCTAAGGTTCTAAATAAGATAAATAAATAAAAGGGGTAAATAGAAGTTAGAAAACCAAGTTTAAAAAAATCTATAAAAGCTAGGACTATGGGTAAACTAAAAAGGTAGGTTAAAAGAAGCTATAATCAACTTTATGGAAAACGAGATATGGGAATTATTAATGATTCTCAAAAACCTATGTACAATAAAGTTTATCAAAAAACAACTGTGGGAGCAGGAGTTGGAGATTTTATAAATGAGACTGGTGTATATCAAAAAGGGAATTGTAAAATTATATGGTTAGTTTTATTTTTTCCTATATGGTTTCTATTTTGGTTTATCTATAAATTTTTATGCTACTTTATAAATGAATAAATAAAATAGTTTAAATATTTTTAATAGTATAGTATTTTTTCTTTAAACTCATACTATTACTAAAGGAGTTGATATTTTTGGAAAATAATAATGAATTATTGAAAACAATATTAACAACATTAGATACCCTACTAATTGAAATAAAGGATTTAAAAAGTGAAGTAATAGAAATAGATGTAGATATACAATATCTAAAATATGATTTAAAAGATATTAAAGATATTGTATTAATATCAAGAAACCCAGTAATTAATAATTCAGCAATTGAAAGAGAATTGCAAAATATTAGCTTTAAAATTTCCAATATGAGATGAGATAATTAAAGTCTCATATTTTTTATATTAACAAAATGGATATTTTAACACTTTGATAAATGTCATATAAAAAATCTATATAGGTGTATTAGTCATGCCCTTCAAATTGATTAATAAAATGTATTTTCAATTATTTTACTTGAAGAGCATAGACTTTTACTCTATAATATTTATATTATAAAGAAATTTACTTTATTAATATTTGTTTTGATTTTTTATTTAAAAGTGATAGTTAAAAAACTATATTTTTATTTATTATCAAATTTTATTTGCAAATTTTCTGTTATTTGATCTAATTTAGTTGTTAATTCATTAAATCTATTTTCTCTATTATTAGTTTTTAACAATTCTTCATATAATCTATCTACTCTTCTTTTAGCTAAGGATAATTCTTTATTTGTTCTATCTAAACGAATTTTAGCTGTTTCTAAATCAGAATAACTTTTTTTTACATTAGCTAACATTTTCTTTGTTTCTTTTAAATAATATGCTAATTCTTCTTTATCTTTATATTTTCTTAGTCTTTCTTTTTCAGTTTTTGAATTGATTAATATGTTAGATTCAATATAATTATTATTTTTTTTATCATCAGAATCACTTATTAATGTATCTATAGAATGATTCATTATACGTGATAAATTATATAAAAAATATATATTTGGTTCTATTAAATTATTTTCATAATAACTTAAAGTTGTTCTACTTATTCCTAATTTTGTAGCTAAATCTTGCTGACTAATATTATTTTCTTTTCTATATTTTTTAATTTTTTCCCCTAATAGCTTTAAATTCATAAAATAATCTCCCTTCTGATTAAGTTTATACAAATAACAATAACTATATTTGAAAATAATTTTGTATAATATATTGACATAACTTTAATGTCATTGTAATATAATTACATAAATTAAAGTTTTAAGAAATTAGCTAAATTTTAAATGAAAATATAGCTAATAATATATTAAATTGATAATTTTGTAAAGTTTTATACTAAAAAATAAAAATTGAAAATTTTATTAATTGGATTAAATTATAATTTTTTAGAATTTATAATTTAAAACCTTTTATGGTTAGGTTGAACTATATAGTTTTTTAAAATTTTAATGTATAACAGGGGATAATTAGATGATAATAATGGGAAACTTATCAAACAAAGAAAAAGAGCAATTAGAGGTTATGAGTTGTTACAATAACGGTTATAAATATAAAGATATAGCCGAAAAATTAGATAAAAATGAGAATAGTATTAAAACTATAGTAAATAATTGGATAAATAAATTGCCAGAAAAAGCTCAAAAAAGAATAAGATATGAACATAAAATAAAATCAATTGAAAAAAAAGAGAATATAAAAGTCATAAATTATGAATCTAAAAAGGATTTAGGAGATACTGAATTTGTTTTGAAAAATAGAAGTATTTATAAAAATATTCATAATGGTGATATAGTTTTAAAAGATCAAAAAGAAATTGGATGCTTTGTTAGTTTTGATGTACCAAAGCGATTAATTAATAGTGAAAAATTTAAAAATTAAAATATATAAAAATAGTGCATAGAACATTAAATGTTTTGTGTACTATTTTTTGTTTATAAATTTTTTGGACAAGACAATATAGTAACTATCTAAGGTATAGAAGAGAGGAATTAAAATGGAGTTTAAAATAAGTAATTTGGAAAAATTTTATGTTGAAAATAATATTAAAATAGAAAATTTTGATTTGAATAATGAAGTTAATAAAATTCTTTGTAATTTTTTTAGGGTAGGTACAAAAGGATTTAATTATATAAAAACAGGAGTTTTATTATTGATTACTAATTCAAATTGGATAAGTAAACCTAAAAAAGATTTTTATGTTGAAATATCTGAAATAAATAATACTAAAGATTCAACTGTTTATAGAGTTACAAGAGATTGTATATATAAAATGTTTTGGGAGATGAAAATTAAAAATATTGAATACAACTTAGGAAAATATGAAATTCCTTGTTGGAATATAAAACCAACAGCATTTGAATTTATGTTATTAATAAGAGAACAAATAATTTTTAAAAATATTGAAATTTTCAAAGAAATAGCTAATAACCATCAATTAAATATAAATGGTTAAGATATAAAAATAAAATTTTTGGGAGGCATACATATGGCTAAAGTTAATACAAAAACAAATAATCAAAAAATTAATTCTGTAAAAGAAACTGCAAGCAAAATATTGGAGAATCAAGGGAAAACTTATGAAAAATGGTTAGAAGAAGCTCATGTAAAACTTATATTTGAAAATTTAGAATTAGTTAATGAAAGTCTTGAGCTTAGAAAAGATTTAAATAGTGGGAAATAAAAAAGAGAAAATATAGAGGAGAGTTTTAAATGGATGTAATTGGTCAAATTCAAAATTTATTAAATGAAGTAATTAGTTGGATACAGGTATTAGGGGTTCCTTGTGCTGCTTTAGCTTTTGGTGTTGGAGGTGTAGTCCAAATATTTGGTGGAGCAGAAGGTGGAAGAAAAGCGAAGCCTTGGTATTTAGGTGCAGCTATAGGTTTAGTAATTATATTAGGAGCAAGTGCTATTGCTAGTTTTTTACAAACTAAAATAACATTTTAAATAAAGGCCTCATTAGAGGTCTTTGTTTTTGAGAGGTATATTTATGTTGAATTTTTTTAATAAGTTAAAAAAATTAATTGCTGAAGAAATGCAAAATAATAAAGAATTTAAACCTAATAATTTAAGTGAATTATTATCTAATAATAAAACATTAGTTACTTTATCAGTAATAATTTTTTTAATAGGTACTATGTTACTTAATGTTTGTATAAGTTCCTTGCAAGCATTAACTAGTTTTTCCATAGTTAAAATATCGGAATTTAGTATATTTAAAAGTTTATTTAGATTTATTTTAATTTTTAAATATCCTTTAGTGTATTTAATTTTTTATATTCTTTTATCTATTCCTATAATTAAGTTAATCTTTGATATAAAAAAATCATTTTCAAGTTTAGAAAATGGTCAAAAGGGAACTAGTAGATTTACTACTATAGAAGAAATTCAAAATCAGTATAAAGAAGTGCCCGATAGTACGCAAACATATAAAGGAGCAGGAGGAGTTCCAATTTCAAGATATAAAGATAAAATTTATATTGATACAAGTCCAGTAAATAATTTAATTATTGGGACTACCAGAAGTGGAAAAGGAGAAATGTTTGTTGTTCCAACAATAGACGTATATTCAAGAGCAGAAGAGCAACCTTCTTTAGTATTAAATGACCCAAAGGGTGAATTAATTGCAATGTCTAAAGAAACACTTGAAGAAAGAGGATACAGAGTTGAGATGCTTAATCTTCTTAATCCTTTAAATTCAATAGGGTATAATCCATTACAGCTTATAATAGATGCTTATAAAAATAAACAAATAGATGAAGCACAAAATTTATGTAAAACTTTAACATATGCTTTATACTATAATCCTTCAGCTAAAGATCCATTTTGGCAAAATTCTGCAATGACTTTAGTTAATGGACTTATATTAGCAATAATAGATGAATGTATAAATAAATGTAAAATTATTGACGAAGAAATTTTAAATTATGAAAAAAAAATTATTTCATTAAAAGAAGAAAAAGAAAATAAAAATATTGATAAAACAAATAATTTTATAGAAAAAAATAATGAAGCTATAAAAAATCTTGAAAATAAAAAAGAAAAAGAAAATGGAAAAATAACATTATTTACAGTAGCTAATATGCTTTCTGAATTAGGTGGAGCTACAAATGAAAATGGAAAAAACAAATTAGATGAATATTTTCAAAAATTACCTTCAAATTCAGTTGCTAAAATGCAGTATGCTACTAGCAAATTTGCTGATGGTAGTGCAAGAGGAAGTATTTTTTCAGTAGCAATGGCAGAATTATCAAGATTTACAATGGAAAGTATAGCAAAAATGACTTCTAAAAATTCAATTGATTTAAAAGATATTGGTTTTAATAAATATATAACTAAAACTATTTCAGTTGAAGTTAAAGAAAAATTAGAAAATGATAAAGAAATTATTTTTTATGAAGAAACAAATTTAGAAAATAAAAGTTGTTTTTTTGGAATAAAAAAAATAGAAATAAAAAAAGGTTATAAACCTTCAGATGAAGCACTTTTAAAAAAAGCTGTATTCTATGGAAGTAAAGGTAGTAAAATATCAAATTATATAAAAGTAGATACTTTTGATTTAGATATTGATACTATAGGAAAATATGAAATTACATATAGCGTACAGGATAAAGATTATGAAAATAAACCAGTTGCATTATTTATTGTAACTCCTGATTATGATGGATCAAATCATATTTTAGCTAGTATTTTTATAAGACAGGTATATTATATTTTATCTAAAGAAGCATCACTTTTTGACACTGGAAAATGTGAAAGAGAAGTAGTTTTTTTGTTAGATGAGTTTGGAAATATGCCTGCTATTGAAGGAATGGCAAATATTATAACAGTTTGTTTAGGAAGAAAAATAAGATTTAATATGATAATTCAATCTTATTCTCAATTAAAAAAATTATATGGAGAAGATGATAAAACTATAGTGGGTAACTGTGGAAATATAATTTACATTCTTACCAATGATAATGAAACTGCTGAAGATATATCAAAAGCTCTTGGAGATAAAACTATAGTTACTCAATCAAGATCTGGAGAAGTTTTAGATGTAACTAAAAATAGAACTGAAAATTTAGATAATAGAAGATTACTTATGCCAGAAGAATTAAAAGCTTTTAAAGAGGGTGAAACTGTTGTTTTAAGAGTTATAAAAAGACAAGATTTATATAAAAATAAAATAGTTCCATATCCAATATTTAATAATGGAGAAACTTCATTAAAATATAGACATGAATATTTAAATGATGATTTTGATAATAGCAAAGTTTTTAATAAAATAAGATTTAAAAGTCCACATAAAAAATTAAAATTAGATGATTTATTAATAAATTTTGATGAAACATATGAAATTTTCAAAGAAAAATTAAATGATGATATTGATAAAATTTTTAATAAAGAAAAAGTTAATAATACTGTGAAAGAAGATAAAATAGAAGAAATTAAAGATAGCAAAGATATAGAATTAGGAAAATTTTTAGCTGATGAATATATTGCAAAATTAAATAATTTTAATAGAAAATTTGCTGAATTTAGACAAGTTACAATAAATAAAGATACTAATTTGTCTTATTTATTAAAACTCTATGAAAATAATAAAGATGCAAAACTTAAAAAAAAATATGAGGAAATATTAAATAAATTAGAGAATCATAGAGGTGGTGAAATAATTGACATTAATTGAATTGAGTAAATTAAATATTTTAAGTTTAACTGGAATAGTTAGTCACTGCTTTAGATGGCTTGGATGGCAAATTATAAAATTATTAGCATCACTTGTTAATGGAATTGAAGTAGCTATAAATAAAATATATGATATGAATTCATTTTTTTTTAGTGAGCAAATAAATGAATTTATATCAAGATATGAACCAATAATATGGTCAATATTAGCAATCTCTATTTTGATTTTAGGATATAAGATTATTTTGAATAAAAAGAAGGATAGACAAAATATACCTATAAATATTTTATTTTCAATATTAGTTGTTATATCATTACCAACATTTATGTTGAAAATTAATGAATTAACTAATCTTGTAGTTAATGATGTCAAAGAAAACTATACTTCATCTGCTAATATTTTAATTAAAGAAAGTTTATATGATTTATATGCTTTAGATAAAAATGAATTTAATTTTAATAAAAAAAATAATATATCAGAATTAGACATATTAAATATTGATATAAATGAAAAATTTGAAGTTAATAGTGAAACTAAAAATAAAGATATTTTTGAAAATAAATTACAGAATTCACCAGAGGGTGAAATGACTCCTGTTAAGTTAGAAAAAAATTGGATTAAGATGGATGAAAATTATTATAGATATAATATTGATTTTATAAGCATTATTATAGGATTATCTACAACTGGAATAACACTTCTTTGTGTTGGGTTTAAAGTTGCAAGACTTATATTTGAGTTAGCTTTTAATAAATTATTTGCAATGCTTTTTGCATTTGCAGACATTGAGGATGATAACAAAAAGTTAAAAGCTATACTTAAACAAATATTTTCAACATTTGCAGTCATTATGGCAACAGCTATTTTATTAAAGTTATATATTATGTTTAATTCATGGCTTACATTAACAGTAGCAACAACAGAAAGTGGTATAGGATTTACTCCCATGATGTTAGCTAAGTTTATTGTTCAAATAGGAGCCTCTTTTGCTGTTATAGATGGTCCTAATATAATAGAAAGGATACTTGGCATAGACGCTGGTTTAAAGAGTGGATTAAATACAATGCTAGGAACATATACTACAATGCAAACTATGAAATCAGGTGCTATTGGAGCTTCAAACGGTGTTAAGATAGCTGGAAAAGGAATTGATGGTTTAACAAAAGTAGGAGCAGTAGGTGTAGGAGGAGCAGTAGGTTTATTTTCAGATAATAAAAATAGTTCCAATTCACTTGCACAACAGCAAGAAAGTCATAAAAATAAAGAGAATAGTAATAATATAAATAGCAAAGAAACATCACTTTCAGATGAAATGAAAGATCAAAAAAATAAAAATATGGAAACTAAATCAAATGAAAATAATAGTAGCAATAATGGAATAGTAAAAAGTGATAATGATAACTTTGATACTGAAGCACAAGGGTTAAAAAACAATGAAACACTTCAAGGTGAAATGAATAATAAAAATGCTAATAGTAACAATGAAAATAATGGATTTAAACCTGAAACATTACAAGATGATATGAAAAATTTCGCTAATGGGGGACAAGAATTAAAAAACAGTGAAACACTTCAAGATGAAATAAATAATAAAAATGCTAATAGTAATAATGAAAATAATGGATTTAAACCTGAAACATTACAAGATGATATGAAGAATTTCGCTAATGAGGGACAAGTATTAAAAAATAGTGAAACACTTCAAGGTGAAATGAATAATAAAAATACTAATAGTAACAATAAAAATAATAGATTTAAACCTGAAACATTACAAGATGATATGAAGAATTTTGCTAATAAGGAGCAAGGACTAAAAAATAGTGAAACACTTCAAGGTGAAATGAATAATAAAGGTGCTAATAGTAATAATGAAAATAATGGATTTAATCCTGAAACATTACAAGATAATATGAAGAATTTCGCTAATGAGGGACAAGAACTAAAAAATAGTGAAACACTTCAAGGTGAAATGGATAATAAAAATGTTAATAGTAATAATGAAAACAATGGATTTAAATCTCAAACATTACAAGATAATAAAAACAATATTGCTAGTAATGGACAAGAAGTAAAAAATGATGCAGTACGTAAAGATGGAATGAATAAAAGTAAGGATAATAACAACAATTTTGTTGAAGATAGAAATACTACAAGGCCAGCTGAAAATAAAAAAGATAATTTTATTAGTCGTAAAGCTAATGAAATTAAACAAATGTATAATTTAGGTAAAAACACAACAGAAAGATATAATATACCTAATAATTATAGAAATTTAAAAGATAAAATAAATAATAAAATGGAGGATAAGTAAATGACTTATAATATTCCAAAAGAAATTTCTTCAGAAATGAAGTTTGGAAATAAATTATATTTATTTGATTTAGCTATACTTATTTTAACTTTGTTTTTAGCTTCAATTTTTAGTGAATTTGTTTATGAAAGTTTTAGAATAGCTTATTATATATTTGTTGCAATATCAACAATATTTCTTGTTAATAAAAGTTCAAATAATCCTAAAAAGAGAATTTTTCAAAGTATATCTTTAGCTTTAACTAGAGATAAAACAACTTATATAGCAGAGTAATAGCCAAGCTCCACATTATAAAAAATGTGGAGCTTTGTAATATTTTAAATAGATATGGAGTGAACTTTATATGATTAATAAATTAAAAAATATAGAGGTAATTAAAAAAAAAGATAATATTATTTTAAGTAAAGAAGAAAAATTAAAATTAAAGCAGATAAAAAAAGAAAAAAAACAAGAATTAAAGGAATTAAGGAAAGAAAATAAAAACATATTACCATCAAATAAGGATGTATTACCATTTATAGATATTGATGATGATGATGTATTTATAACTAAACAAGGCTTTATGAATATATATCAAATTAATACTAGAGATATATCTAACTTATCAGATTTTGAAATAAGAGCCTATATATATAATTTCATTTATTTCTTAAGAAATTATATTGAAGATTTTAAAATAATTGTTATGAATTTTCCTGTTAATACTGTTAAACAACAGGATTATATAACAAAAAAAATTGAAAACACAAATAATGAAGCATATATTAAGTTTTTAAATGAAAAATTAGAAGAATTAATATTTTTAGAAAAGCATAGAAACAATAAAGAGTTTTTCTTGATGCTATTTATGAAAGATAAAATAGAAAAAGAAAACTTGACTAGTAGAATAGATTCAATTCAAAATGTAGCAATGACTTTAAAAGATATTAATTTAGAAAAAAAAATAAAAATAATATTTAAGCTTTGTAATTTAAATACAAAGCTTATGTAATAAAGTTATTTTTTTTTATAAAAATAGGACAATAAAAGGATAATTACTAATATATTAGAGATTTTAGAGAGCGAGGAATTAATATGGGGATTTTTAAAAAAGAATATAATTATAATCCTTATTTTTTAAATAAAATTCAACCAGTAGGTGGAGTAAAGTTTAATAGTAGAAGCATAGTAAAAGGTGATGGTTATGAAGCTTGTATAAGAATTTATGACTTTCCAAGTTATGTTAATGAGTTTTGGTTAGAAAAATTATTAAATATTAAAGATGTTATAAGTACTATAGATGTTGAAACAGAAGATAGAATGTCAGCTTTAGAAAAAATAAATAAATCTATATCAGAAAATAGAACTAGAGTATATGATCTTAAAAATAATATTGATATTATTGAAGCGCGAAATAACGTACATATGCTTGAAAATTTAGTTGATGATATAACAATTAGAGAAGAAATATTAAAATTAGTTACTATCAGATATTATGTATACTCTAAAACAGAAATTGAGCTTGATGAAAAAATAAAAAATGTTTTAGATACCATAGAATCCTTAGGATATAGAGGAAAGGTTATGTTAAATGAACAGGAGTATGAATGGAAGTCTATATTCTTAAGTGCTACAGAACAAAAATATCTAAGAAATTCTAGAAAAGGACATCCAATTCCAAGTATATCTTTAGGGGCAGGGTATCCACTTCACTTTGTAGAATTAAATGATCCTACTGGAATGTTTATGGGAACCAGTATTACTGGTGGAAATGTTATATTAGACATATTTTTTAAAGATAATATAAGAAAATCTTATAATGCTTTACTTGTAGGAATGATGGGATCAGGA
Organism: Amissidens hainesi; assembly: GCA_027576215.1. Taxonomy (NCBI): domain Eukaryota; kingdom Metazoa; phylum Chordata; class Actinopteri; order Siluriformes; family Ariidae; genus Amissidens; species Amissidens hainesi. The sequence goes on along the minus strand of JANZXU010005725.1, from coordinate 18,301 downwards.
AAATCTACATTGTTAAAAAAGTTATTAAATAATAATGCTATAGTAGATAATACTGTAAGAATATTAGATATAACAGGAGAATTTCAAGACTTAGTAAAAGAATTAAATGGAAAAATTGTTTCTTTAGACGGTAGTAATGGAATAATAAATCCACTTCAAATATATGCAACAATGGTAAATGAAAAAACAAATGAAGTTCAAATAGAGCAAAGTTATATGCAACATATTTCAAAATTGTCTATGATATATAATTTTTTATCACCAGAAGCTACCCAGGAAGAGATAAGAGAATTTGAAAGATTACTATCAGAGTTTTATAAAGTTTTTGGTATAAAAAGAGAAAAAGCTACAAGCTATAAATCAAATGACTATCCAATAATGAGTAATTTTTTAGAGTATATAAAAAATGAGTTTTATGAAGATGAAAAACAAATTAAAGTTAAAAGTTCATTAAGTGAATTTAGGCAAAAAAGGTTAGAAAGTATAATGTTAACTATCGATAATTTAGTAACAAATTACGGAAAATTATTTGATGGAAAATCTTCAATAGAAGATTTAACAAAAGAACAAGTTGTAAGTTTTGAACTTAGAACTTTAACAGGAATAGATAAAAGAATTTTTAATGCTCAAATATTTAATGTACTTAATATGTTATGGAATAATGCTTTAACACAAGGCCTTCCAGAAAAAAAATCATATGATGAAGGTGAAAAATCTATTGAAGAAACTAAAAAATATTTATTGCTTATAGATGAAGCACATAAATTTATAAACAGTAATAATATAATGGCTGTTGATTATCTTATTAATTTTGAAAGAGAAGCTAGAAAGTATTTTAGTGGACTTATATTTGCTACTCAAAGTATAAGAGACGTTGTACCTAATATTTCAGATGGAGAAGTATTTGAAAAAATAAGAACATTATTTGAATTAACACAATATAAATTTATAATGCAACAAGATAATAATGCAAAGGGTTCATTAAATCAAATATTTGATGGTCAGTTAACAGAAAGTGAAATAGAATCAATACCAAATTTTAAAACAGGTGATTGTATTTTAGCTATAAATGGAGATAAAAACATTAGATTTAGAATAGAAATTTCTGATAGAGAAAAATATTTATTTAAAGGAGGTGCTTAGATTTATGCAAAAAAAAAACATAATAGTAATAGTAGGTGTAGTAATATTTTGTATTTCATTAGGTTATATAGGATATAAAAAATATACAATTAATAATTTAAAACAAAAAGCTGAACAGAGTGAAATAACTTTAAATAATACAGGAGAGATTAATAAAAAAGAAGATACTAAAACAGACGACTTATCAAAAATTGATTATTATGGCTTACCTGAAGGTTTTGTAACTTCAATAAAAACTAAAGAAGAATTAAAAGAAGGAGAAGAATTTAAGCAAGCAAATTTTTTAAGAAAAAAAAGCAATTATAATATTGAAGAAGTTTTAAAGGCCAAAAGAGTTTCAGAAAATTTTATACAAGCTATATTAAGTTTTGATAGAGAAAATCCAACTGAATATTCAGATGTTGCATTAAGATATATGGATAAGTCACTTGAAAAGAATTTTAAATATGAACTTGAAGATATAAAAAAGACATCAGGTATGAATCCATATAAAGAATGTAAGCCATTTAAAGTTCATTCACATGAAAAAAGTAATATAGAAAATGATTATTTAGAATTTGAGACTTATGTTATTTTAGATAATATTGATAATAGAGATCAAAATATAGGTAATAATTTATCACCATATTATGTTATACAATTACTTCCTATAAACGGAGAATGGAAGATAGTTAATTATCATTTAAAATAGAAAATACTTTTAAGAAATTAGATTGATTTTTAAATTCTAATTTCTTTTTTTATATTTTTTTCTGAATAGGAGATGTTGAAAGTTGGAAAAAGAAAAGAAATTAATTAAAAAGATAATTAAGTATTTTCTATTAAGTGGGATAAGTTTTTTTATAGTTATGACACTCCTAATTGGAAGTTTTACTATGATATTTTTTCAAATTAATAAATCAAATGCACATACCAATAATTCTAATATTGGAGCCTTAGGAGTGCCACAAGAATTTATTCCATACTATGATGAAGCTTCAATATTAACTGGAATTCCTAATTGGGTTTTAGCTGCTATAACTAAGCAAGAAAGTAATTTTAGAAACATTATTTCTTCTGATGGTGCTTATGGGGTAATGCAACAACAAAGATTTGATTTTGATGGTTCTGATATTTATAAATACTATATTGATTTAGGATTAGGAGATTTATATAGATCATTAGGTTATTCTTTTAATAGTGTTGATGAAATATGGGAAGTATTTTTAGAAGATGTTAGATTACAAATAATTACTGGTGCATTTGAAACAAGACATTATGCAAATTATGTTTTATGGAAAAAGAAAATTACAACTAATTTAGAATATAATAGCACTAAAAATATGAAACTTATTGATTGGAATGCTAATGAAAATGATTCAACTTTTAGAGAAATACTAAGAAGAATTTTTGCTTGTTATAATGGTGGTCCAGGTTATGGAATGTATGTGGATTTAGATAATGCACAAAATAATTATCCAAACAATGTATTTAAATATGCTATGGAATTTAGAAATACTGGACTAACAGGAGGAGGTATTGTTGGCGACAATGAAACTATAGAAAAAGCAATAAATGCAGGTATGCCTTATGTTGGTAAATCTCCATATGTATGGGGTGGTGGAAGAACTCAAGCAGATGTTGATGCTGGACGTTTTGATTGTAGTTCATTTGTTCATTTCTGCTATGCAAGTGCAGGAATAGAATTAGGACCACGATCAAGTGTAGTTACTTTTTCATTAGTTAATATGGGCAAGCCAGTAAATACTTCTGAAATGAAGCGAGGAGATTTAATATTTTTTAATACATACACTATAAATGGACATATTGGAATATACTTAGGGAATGGACAATTTTTACATGATGGAACAACACATGGTGTATGGATTGATGATTTAAATAATGTTTATTGGAAAAAAACTTTCAATGGAATTGTTAGAAGGATAGTGGAATAATTTATAAAAGTAGATCTTTGTTTTTATAAAATAAAGATCTATTTCTATGTAGAAATGGAGGTTATTTAATATTATGGATAAAGAAAAAATACAAAAAAAAGTTGATTATATAAAATATAAATTTCAGAAAAATGGTTCTATTATTTATTATATAACAAGTAGTTTTATATGTTTAGGACTAGTGTTTTTTTTATCATCAAACTTAATTTTTAATAAAGAAAGTAGTTTAATTAGTAGTGCTTTAGAAAAGCCAATTAATTTAAATAATGTGGAAATAAAAATTAATAAGAGACAATTTAATCCTAAAAATAATTTAATACAGTTTAATATAAAGTTGAAAAATTTTGATTCATTAGATAAAAATAATCTTTATGTTGAGCTTAGAGAAAAGAAAAATCCAAATGAAATAATAACAACAAATTTAGTTAAAGTATCAAATGAAGATTATATAATTTATTCAATATTACCACCAAAATGGTCAGCAGTTTCTTTAACTTTTATAAATAAAAATAGTATTAATGGAGAAAAAAATCAAGTTAAATTTTATTCAGATTTTAGAGATATAACTATAAATGATGAATTAAAACAAAAAAATAAAGAGAGTTTAAGTATTGAATTAGTAGATGATGAAATTAAAAAAATAGATGAAGAAATTGAAAATTTTAAGGTGGAAATTGAAAATAAAAATGAAGAAATTAAAAATATAAATTCAAAAATTATTTCATTAGAAAGTGAAAAAAAATATGAAACAGAAAGTGAATTAGCAACAACAGAATCAAATATAAGCTCTCTAAAAACTGAAATAGAATATAAAAATAGAGAGATAAATAACTTAACTAACAAGAGAAATGAGTTAAATAAAAAAATAGAAAAACTTAATAAAAAGAAAGAAAATTTATATGAATTAGCAAAACAATAATGTGTTTTTTGCTAATTTTTAATAGTTATACTATATGATTTTTGTGGGTCAAAGATGGGTTTTTTTGTGGGTTTTTTGTGGGTCAAAGATGGGTAAAAGATGGGTTTTTTAAGAATTTCGTGTACCCATAGAAATCCTAGGCACTGCCTAGGTCTCCACCTTGTGTGGGGACAATTTCCCCTTATGCTCTACATCAATATAATAGGGAGAAGCTATTTATAGCTTCTCCCTATTATATAAACTATAAAATTATAAAAAGTAAGGAATGAATTAATATGTTAGAAGTAAAAATAAGAGGATTATCTGTTGAAACAATTAAGAAGCTAGATGGGTTAGCAAAAGAAAAAGGCATAAGTAGAAATGAATTTTTAAAGAAATATTTAGAAACTTTATCAGTAGTTAATGAAATGAGAGAATTTGAATCTAATTATAGAATAACCATAGAGAAATTAATTAAAGTTTTAAATTTAAATACTTTAGTAATGAATAAATTTTGTGAAGAAAATTTAATTGATATATCAGAAATTTTTAATTTTGAAAGTGAGGTTAATTAATGAATAGAGAAAGAATACATTACACTATAGACAAAAAATTAATAGAGTATATAGATCAAATAAAAGAAGAAAAGAACTATAAAAGTAAGAGTCAAGCTTTAGAATTTATAATAAAAGAACATAAAAAAAATAATTATATAAACATGGATACTATAGTAGATATTGTAGGAGATAGAATTGCTGAAAAAATAAATAGTAATATGTTAATGCTAAAAAAATCTAATAACAATTTAGATAGAAACATGCAAGTTTTATTAGAAATGATGAATGGATTTTATATAAAAGAAAACTTCCCGAATATTTTTACTATTGATGAAGAAGAACATATTGGGTACGTAACAGCTAAGAAAGCAGTAGATAACAGAATTGAAAGACAGAGATTATTAAAATTACAAAAAGAGTTTAATTATTAAAGATGGTTGGAGTAATAAGCAAAATAAAATTTGTTCATAATGAAAGCCTTAAATTTAAAAATTATATAAATTATATAAATAGAAATGAAGCTTGTAAAAAAAGAAATTTTTACAAATATTCAAGTTTTAATGATTATATGGGCAATCCAGAAAAATTAGGGAATTTATTTACTAAAGATAAACATTCATTAAGTGAAAAAGATATTAAAAAATTAAAAGATGATTTTAATAAAGCTCAAGAAAATGGTAGTCACATGTGGCAAAAGCTTTTTAGTTTTGATAATTTATGGTTAGAAAAACAAGGGATTTATGATGATAAAAATAAATCTTTAGATGAAGAAAAAATTCAAGAAGCAACAAGAGCAGCTATGAATAAATTATGTGAAAAAGAAAAGATAAAAGAATTAACATGGACTGCATCTTTACATTATAATACAGATAATATTCATGTTCATATTGCCAGTGTTGAAATAAATCCTAATAGAAATCGTGGAAAATTTAAGCCTAAAACTTTAGTTAATATGAAAAGTTGTTTTGTTAATTCTCTTCTTGAAAAGCAAAAGGATTTAAAAAAAATAAACTTTCTTATAAGAGATAATTTAATTGAGAGTAAAAAAAATATGAGCTTTAAAGAAGATTTAGAAATGAGAAAAATAGTTAAGGAAATAATTAAAAAACTTCCTAAAGATAAACGCCAATGGCATTACAATTACAATACTATGCAAGAAGTAAAGCCATTAATTGATAATTTAACTACTTATTATGTAGAGAAATATAAGAAGAATGAATTCAAAGAGTTAGTTGAAATGTTAGAAAAACAAGAGAATTTTTATAAAGAAGTTTATGGAGTAAAAGAAAAAAATTTAAGCAATTATAAAGACACTAAAATTCAAGATTTATATATAAGAATGGGTAATTCTTTATTAAAAGAAATAAAAAATCATATAAAAGATGAGGAAAATAAAAAGGTTAAAAAATTTGAAAATATTAGAAAAGATTTTGAAACTAAGAAAAATATAATAATAACTAATAGAAATATTCAAGCAATAAAAAATAGTTTCAATGAAGATATTGAAACTATTAAAAATTTAAATCAATATGAAAAATTACAAAATGAAATAGAATATTCAATGAATATGTAAAAATATATAATAAATAATTATAATAGGAGGTTTTATGGAAAATAAAAGGCTTAATGACCTTAAAGATATATATAATTTTGCAAATAATAAAATTACTTCAAACAAAAATGAATGGTCAGATTTTTTAGATTATTATTCTAAAAATAATAACTATGATTATAGAACATCTTTATTAATTTATTCTCAAAAAAGAAATCATAAAACTTTATTTACTTTAGAAGAATGGAATGAATTTGGAAGGTATGTTAATAAAGGAACAAAAAGTATTGCTATATTTGATAATAAGAGTTTAACTTTAAAACATTTATTTGATTTAGCAGATACTAATGGAAAATTCTTAGCTACTCCTAAAGAAATAAAAGTAGATAAATATATAAAAGATAATCTTTTGAAAAATTTAAATAAAAAATATAATTTAAATTCAGTAGAATTGTTAGATATTATAAATGAGATGTGTGAGAAAAACTTTGATGATTATATGGGAAATTTTAAATATAAAAATCTTATAAAAGATCATGAGATTGATTTTTATCAAACATTATTAGAAAGTATAGAATATATACTAATGAAAAAGCTAGATGTTGAAGAGTATAATATATATAGGTTTGAAAATATAAAAAATTTAAATGATTTTCAAGTAACTATAGCATTAGGAACAATAGTTTTTGAAATGTCAAATGAATTATTGAATGAATTAAATTATGAAATAGAAAAAATAAATAAAGAGAGAGGAAAAGAAAATGACAGAAAACAAGTTGAATTACAAAGAAGGAAAAGATGGATTTCTATATCCAGAGATAGTCGTTTCAAGGGAATATTCAGAAGTAGGGAAATATGGACATCTAGCAATGAAATATTTGGAAGAACAAGACTTAATAAGATACAACATACTGTTAATGACAGGGGAACTGATTCCACTGATGGCGAAGTTAAATCAGGAAGTAATGAACAGATTGGATTTAATTATGGAACAGTTATTAAAAACAACATTAAAGATAGAGAATCCATCAGACACAATGGAAGCTTACACGAAAAGAGTACAAGCAAGGGACATAGCGGAAGAGATAGTTCTGAAGGAAATGATATATCAAGAAATATAAACAATATTGAAAATAGTGAAATAGATCTATTAAATAATAGGTCTATTTTTTTGTCTAAAAATGAAACTATAAACTTTAAAAGTATTGATAATGATGAAATTTTAGGATTAAAATCTAAATTTAAAAATAATATATCTGCTATAAAACTTTTGAAGCTTTTGGAAAATGAAAATAGATTAGCTACAGTTGATGAACAAAAAATACTTGCAAAATATGTTGGATGGGGTGGACTTTCTCAGGCATTTGATATAAAAGCTAATGGTTGGCAAAGTGAATATATAGAGCTTAAAAATTTGTTAACAGAAAAAGAATATATTAGTGCTAGAGCGTCTACTCCTAATGCACATTATACTCCTAAAACTGTAATTGATAGTATTTATAAAGCATTAAATAGATTTGGATTTCAAGAAGGAAATATATTAGAACCTTCAATGGGAATAGGAGATTTTTTTTCAAAATTACCTACAAATATGAGTAATTCAAATCTATATGGAGTTGAATTAGATGAAATATCAGGCAAAATTTCAAAGCAATTATATCAAAATGCTAGTATTCAAATTTGTGGATATGAAAAAACTGAATTTCCTAATAATTTTTTTGATGTAGCTATAGGAAATATACCTTTTGGAGATTATAAAGTTTTTGATAAAGACTTTAACAAAAATAATTATTTAATACATGATTATTTTTTTGCAAAAACATTAGATAAAATAAAAGATAATGGAATAATTGCATTTGTAACTAGCAAAGGTACGTTAGATAAAGCAAATAATTCGGTAAGAGAATATTTATCTACAAAAGCTGATTTAGTTGGAGCAATAAGATTGCCTAAAAATACATTTAAAAATAGTGCTAATACAGAAGTTACAACAGATATTATATTTTTACAGAAAAAAATTAATGATAAATCAAATTTAAATAAAAATTGGATAAATATTGCTATTAATGAAGATGGAATACCTATAAATCAATACTTTTTAGATAATCCTCATATGATGTTAGGAAAAATGATTTTTGATAATAAAATGTTTGGAGAAAATAGCAAATATACTGCATTAATAAATGAAGATCCAAATTTTGATTTAACAGTTGAACTTAATAAAGCAATTGAAAAGTTAAACAGTAATATTTTAAAAGAAAATGAATTAATTAATGAAATTAAAGAATTTTCAAATTTTGATAATATAACAAAGGCATCTAATTTCACCTATATAAGAGAAAATAATAAAATCTTTTATAGGGAAAATAATGAATTAATTGAACAAAATATTAATAATAAAACATTTGAGAGAATAAGTGATCTTATTGAAATTAGAAATTTAACTAGGGAACTTATAGAAATTCAATCTAATAATTGTTCAGATAATGAATTGAAATTAAAACAATTAGAATTAAATAATTTATATGACAAATTTATAAAGAAGAATGGTTATATAAGTTCAAAAGAAAATAAAAAGGCTTTTAGAAATGATAATTATTTTCCTTTAATATTATCGTTAGAATCTGAAAATAAAGAGGGAACCTTTGAAAAAGCTTCAATATTTTTTAAAAGAACCATAAAAGTTGATAAGGAAATAGAAACAGTTGATACAAGTCAAGAAGCTCTAACAATATCTTTAAATATAAAAGGAAAGATTGATTTGGGTTTCATTTCAAATATTTGCAATAAACCAAAAGATATTGTTTTATCAGAGTTAAAAGGACAAATTTTTTTGAATCCTGAAAAATATGATAAGGAAAATATATATTTAGGATGGGAAACTAAAGATGAATATTTAAGTGGAAATGTTAGACAAAAGTTGCGTTTAGCTAAAAATTTTGAAAATATAAATGCTGAACTTTTTCAAGAGAATGTTATTAATCTAGAAAAAGTTCAACCTAAAAATTTAGAAGCTGCTGAAATTGATATTAGACTGGGAACTACTTGGATTGATGAAAAGGATATTGAAAAATTTATATATGAACTTTTAAAAACTCCTAATTATTTAAGAAATATGGGATATAAATCAGAGATATGTGTAAATTATAGCAGTTTTAATTGTTCATGGAATATAAGTAATAAAAATTTAAACTCTAATTCTATATTAGCTAATTCTACATATGGTACAAATAGAATTAATGCTTATCAAATAATTGAAGACACCTTAAATTTACGTACAGTATCAGTAAGTGATAAAGTTGAACAAAATGGAAAAGAAAAGTATATTGTTAATCAAAAAGAAACAATGTTAGCTAGAGAAAAACAAGAATTAATAAAGGAAGAATTTAAAAACTGGATTTTTAAAGATATAGATAGAAGAAAAAAATATGTTAAATATTACAATGAAAATTTTAATAATATAAGGCTTAGAGAATATGATGGTTCACATTTAACTTTTCCAAAAATGACGCCAGATATAAAACTTAGAAAACATCAAAAAGATGCTATTTCAAGAGTATTATATGGAGGTAATACATTATTAGCACATTGCGTTGGAGCAGGAAAAAGTTTTGAAATGATAGCAAGTTGTATGGAATTAAAAAGATTAAATTTATCTAAAAAAGCAATTATTATAGTACCTAATCACCTTACAGAGCAATTTGGGACTGATTTTCTTAGATTATATCCATCAGCAAATATTCTTGTTGCAACAAAAAAAGATTTTGAAAAGCAAAATCGCAGAAAATTTATAAGTAGAATTGCAACTGGTGATTATGATTCTATTGTTATTGGTCATACGCAATTTGAAAAGATACCAATTTCACCAGAAAGACAAGAAAGTATGATTACTAATCAAATTACTGAAATTTCTGAAGCTATAGAAAGAACTAAAAATGAATCAAATAAAGAATGGTCAATAAAACAAATGGAAAAGTTTAAAAAATCATTAGAAACTGAATTAAATATACTTTTAGATGCTCCTAAAGATAATTTGATAAATTTTGAAGAGCTAGGTATTGATACTATGTTTGTTGATGAAGCACACTATTATAAAAATTGTGCAGTATTTTCTAAAATAAATAATGTTGCTGGAATAAGTACAACTAAAGCTAAAAAGTCTATGGATATGCTTATGAAATGTGAATATATAAATGAAATAAATAATGGTAGGGGTATTATTTTTGCTACAGGGACACCAATTTCTAATAGCATAGTAGAAATGTATGTAATGCAAAGATATTTGCAAAACAATGAATTAAAAAGTAAAGGATTAACTCATTTTGATTCTTGGGCTTCAAACTTTGGGGAAATAGTATCTTCTTTAGAATTAGCTCCTGAAGGAAGTGGTTATAGAGTAAAAAATAGGTTTGCTAAATTTACTAATCTTCCTGAATTAATGTCTATGTTTAAAAATATTGCAGATATTCAAACACCAGATATGTTAAATTTACCAGTACCTAAACTTGTAGATGATAAATATAAAATTATAATTTCAAAACCAAATGACTTTATCAAAGAATATATGGAAACATTTGTTGAAAGAGCTGAAAAAATTAGAAATGGATTAGTAAATTCATCTGAAGATAATATGCTAAAAATTACAAATGAAGCAAGACTATTAGGAACAGATTGTAGATTGTTAGATAAAATGGCTGAAAATAGTCCTGATTCTAAAGTAAATAAATGTATTGAATATATATTTAATGATTATCGAAACTCAAATGATATCAAAGGAACTCAAATTGTTTTTTGTGATGTTGGTACTCCAAACAGTAATTCAGACCGTTTTTGTGTCTATGATTATATTAAAGATAATCTTATTGCTAAAGGTATTCCTGAGAATGAAATTTGCTTTATTCATGATGCTAAAAATGAAATTCAAAGAGAAAAACTTTTTTCAGATATGAGAAATGGAAATAAAAGAATAATTATAGGGAGTACTCCTAAATTAGGTACTGGAACTAATATACAGGATAGACTTGTATCGTTACATCATTTAGATTGTCCTTATAGACCTTCTGATTTGGAACAGAGAGAAGGTAGAATTTTAAGACAAGGAAATATTAATGAAAAAGTTAATATTTATAGATATGCTACAGAAAATACGTTCGATTCGTATTTGTGGCAAATTGTAGAGCAAAAACAAAAATTTATATCTCAAATTATGACTTCTAAATCTATTGAAAGAACTTTCGAAGATAATGATGAAACAGCATTATCTTTTGCTGAGGTTAAGGCATTAGCAACTGGTAATCCTCTTATAAAAGAAAAAATGGAATTAGATAATGAGATAGCTAAATTGAAAATATTAAAAACTAATTATGAAAACAATAAATATAAAATGCAAGATAATTTTAACTTTAAATATCCTAAACTTATTAAAGACATAAGTTTTAAAATTGAAAATATAAAGAAAGATCTAGAATTCAGAAATATTAACAATACTGAACAATTTAAAATATCTATAAACAATATTACATTTGATAATAGAGCAAATGCAGGAGAATTCTTTAATGATGCTAATAATAAAGTAAAAACTAAAGGAACAGTTATAGGGGAATATAATGGGTTTGAAATAATATCACATTCTTATAATTTTATAGAACTAAAAAAGAATAATTCTTATATTTTAGAACTAGGATCAGATAAAGTAGGTAATATTATTAGGATTGAAAATTTAATTAAGAATTTAGATAAAGATTTACATTTAGCAAATAAAAAATTATCTGAGCATACAAATAATTTAGAACAATCTAAATTAGAATACGAAAAACCATTTATTTATCAAAATACTTTAAAAGAGAAATTAAAAAGACAAATAGAATTAAATACTTTATTAGATATTGATAGTAATAAGAGTAATGAATCTGAGATAGATAAACCAACTCAGAAGTTATCAAATAATATGGACATGTAACAACATATTTTAAAATTTAGTTTAATAAATAATTTTAAGTGATTTTTTAATAAGTAATTCTTAGTAATGCTAAGTATTACTTATTATTCACAGCAAGTAAATTTTATATGATAGATTTTTATAACTAGTATATTTTAGATAAAAATTCAATAATTAATTTAAATAAAGTATATTGTTATTGCACTACAAATATATAAAATTTTGATATTTAAGTTAAAGAATTACTAAGAATTACTTAGTAATTCTTTTAATAAAAAATGCTTGTAAGTATTATAAATAAATGCTTTTTATATAAAATAACTAACAATTATTTTGATAATTGTAAATAAAGTAATACTTTAGTAATTCCAAAATATTACTTTATTTATAATTACTTATTATTAATATGAAGTGAATTTTTGGAATAACAAAATATTTAATGAAATAGTTTATTTGGGTAAGCATAACTGTCTAAAAAATAAACATCTATTTTAAAATGTATTTATTAATACAGTTTGTTTACTTCTATGAAATTAACAATTTTTTATACATATAGTTTTATTAACATATCTGTTCATATTTTCGAATGAACACTTTTTTAATATAAATTATTAATGTAAAATAAAGGACCTGTTTTGTTTTACACTTGCATGTAGCAATATTTACACAAATAACTCCACCTTAAAGGGCATTATTCTGTCCTATATGTAAATTAAATATAATTGCACCATTTCCTTTACATCTAGTATAATAAATATATAGATATTGAAATGGTAAGGCAAAGGAGAAAACATCATGATATATAGTTATGCAAGATGCTCAACTACAGAAGAGTTACAGGATATAAAAAGGCAAACTAGAGAGCTTAAGGCACTAGGAGCTGAGAAGATATATAAAGAGTATGCCTCTGGTATGAAAGAGGACAGGGAAGAGCTACAGGAACTATTAGAGGTAGTTAATGAAGGTGATACAATAATAGCTTTAGAGGTTAGCAGAATTACCAGGAGTACCAAGCATTTATGTGAGTTAATAGCTCTGGCTAAGGAGAAGAAATTAAAACTATTATTTGGTAATTTTGCTGTGGACTGTACGGGGGAGCTAGACCCCATGACGGAGGGTATGCTCAAAATGATGGGAGTTTTTAGTGAAATGGAAAGGAACATTATTAGTCAGCGAGTAAAGTCTGGTATGGCTAATGCAAGGGCGAATGGTAAGGTTATAGGTAGACCCGCCTTAACAGCAGAAGATGTTCCTAAAGAATTTTTAAGACATTATCCTAAGTATAAGAATAAAGAAATTATTAAGACTGAATTTGCTAGGCTGATAAATGTAAGCAGACCAACTTTGGATAAGTATATAAAGTTGTTAGAGGAAAGTAACTAATTATAACTATAAAAAACTATGAACTAGCTTACTCAATTTTAAGCTAGTTCATTTTATGAGATTTTATTTAGAGTCTCTTTATTTCTATAATAAAACCACTTCTTAATCCATATTCCTTTAATCCATATTTAATTAAAAATAAAATTGGTAATATTAAAAATACTAAATTATAACTTATATATTCTTTCCAAAATATTAAAATAAGTAAAATCGAAAATACTATATTAATGTTTGTATCAAGTATTTTAAATTTTTTATTTAATATAGTATATTTAGTATTAAAATTATCAAATTTCATTTCTTTATATTTTAATATAGTATATATTATATTTATAATACAAATAGATATAATTATTACTTTCATTTTAAACAACTCTCTTCTTTTTATAATTAATAAGGTTTATTACCAACCCACCAGTATCCTACTTTAGAATAAGATTTATATGGTGTATAGGTTTTTCTACCAATTTTAACTTTTATGTCTATTCCTGAATGAGCATATCTAAAGCCATATTGGTATGAGTTATAATATCTATATTTTTTTGTAGTTCTATGTTGAGTGTAATACCATTTTCCACCAACATTTCCTTTGGTATGCTCAATAGCATACGAAGTTAATCCTGTTGCAGCCGAAACTGCTCCAAGTAAAGTTGAATATGGTATTTTGGTCAACGATAAAGCTGTGGTTAATGCAGATATATGACTTAAAGCACTTCCTACCTCACCATAAATTTCTCTTATACTTTTAGAAAATTTAGCATAAACAGTATATGGAGCATTACTAGGTATTGAAAAATTTCGTGTATTTCTCATATTCAAATCATTAATTTCAGTTAATTCTTCAAAGACTCTATTTTTTTCATTTTCTAATGCTTCTGCTTCTGTAATACCTGAATCTGGAGATAAATATTCAACTTTAGTTTCAAATTGTATCATTGCTTCATCATTAATTTTTAATATTTCATTTTCAGCATCATATTCATAATCAAATTCTCCATCTGAAAACTCAACTACTTTCTCTAGTTGATCAACATTAGTAACTTCAATATTAATAGTTTCAACATCATTAATATCATTAGATAAGTTGTCTTTAGCTGATACTATCGTTGATGTACTTAATATTCCTAAAATTAAATTTACAGCAATAAAGTTTTTTAAATATTTATTCATATTAACCCTCCCAATAGTTAACGTTTTCATATTTTACCATATATAGAATTTTATTACAATTAGCTTTTGAAATATATTATGTTTATTGAATAGTAATTATTCCAATTAATTTTGAAAATATAATAGAGCCACCAAATTAAGTATGATGGCTCTATTGCTATTATTCTTTATCCTTAGTAGGTTTCTTGGTACTCTTCCTAGCCGTCTTAGGTTTAGACAGCTTTGCAACATCTTCTTTAAGTGATATATTTTCATTTTTAAATTCCAACACCTGCTCCTTTGCTTGAAGCTCTAGTTCTTTCCTAATAAGTTCTAACTCCTTCTGCTTCTCCACATTAACTTGTGTTAGCTTCTCCTGTAATTCCACAACCTTATTTTCTAAAGATTTCTTCTCCAACTCTGACTGCTTTTGAAGGATAGTTTCTATGTTAGAGTAGCTTTCCTTGATGCTTTGATATTCTCTATTAATAGCATTGTATTTAGCTTCTAGTGTCTCTCTATCAGCTTTTATATCAGCCTTAGACTTCTGCTCCTGCAACAACTCCTGTAGCTTTAAATTAGCCTCTATATTTAATTCTTTAAGTTGTTTATCCTTTTCCTTTAAATCTGTTTTAGCATCAGCAACTTCATCAGTTAAAGTTACAATTTCATTATCCTTAGCTATGTTTTTTTGTTGCAGTTCTTCTTTAATATCTTCAAAGGTAGCATTAGATAGCTCTAGTTCCTTATTTCTTTTTTCTAACTCTTCCACTCTAGCTTTAAGAGTAGATATTTCTAACTCAAAGTTTTTCTGCTGTTGTTCCTTAGAGCTTTTCTCCACCATTATTGTATCTTGAGCTTTAGTAGCTATAGATTTAAAATGTTCCATTACATTAGCGAGGCTTTTACTGATAAGATTTATTTCTGAAGATACATCTAAAACTTGGTCTTGATTATCCTCATTAGTTTTATTAAGATACTGTAAAAATACTTTTTCAAACATTTCTGTTTGGGATAATCCCTTATCCTTAGCTTCCTGTTTAAACTTATCTTCAATATCATCATTAGGTCTCACAGCATTAAGTCCAGCTTTTTGTTTTTTCTTAGTTGGTGCTTTCTCTGTAGTATTTTTTTCTTTTATTGTTGGTTCTTTAATTTTTTCTTCCATAATAATCTCCTAATAGATTATATTTAAGAATAGTATACTAATTATTAAGATAGCATACTACTCTTAAATATAGTATATATTAGTATGCTAATAAGTACAAAAGCAATAATTGTAGTAGGAGCTGTTGCTATTATAAAAAGAAAGGTTATTAATTTGCTTATGACTCACAAAGGAAAGATTCTAATACTTTCCTTTTTTGTTAGAATATTCAAAATAATACTTAATGGCAAAGTAATACATATAATGATAAAATAGGATATGCTATGAAGATATACGGGGGACAAATTATGAAAAAAATACTTATAGCTATGTTAGTCGGAAATTCCTTATTTTTCGATATTAAATTATATATTTTTCATATCGAAAAATAAGGAATTTCCGCAAGTCCGTAGGAATACTCTGACCTTTTTAGATATATAAAATAAAATTTATAAATTTTCTATGCTAAAATAAAAATTCTTTTAAAAAATAAACACCAAACCATATATTTAGATATTTTTATCTTCTAAAAAATAGTTTGGTGAATAATTCGGGTATAAATGTCTTATCATTATTAACTAGGTTTATATAAATGTTATATAACAACAATGATTTACATATAATAACCAAATTAGCTATATAAATACTTTTAAATTCATATTCATAAAAGTTAAATTAAGTAAAATATTTAATTTTTTCCACTACAAAAAAGCTTTATTAAAAAATTTTTTAAAAAGCCTAATATTAAAAAATATTAAATTTTAAAGAGAAATCATTATTCCCAACCTAATAATTGTTTCTCTAATTTATCATAATCGTATTCTCTTTGAGAATAATTAGTAAATTGTAGTTTTTTGTTGTCTTTATTAAAGCTTTTACCACTACTTTTTTTCTTGCTATGTTTTTCTTTAAGTTCATTTATTTTTTCATTTAAATTATTTTGCTTTTCAACCATAACTTTTCTTAAAACAGTGTAAATATTAGTTAATTTTTTTCCACGTCTTTTAATAGAAATTAGCTTTGCATCTACTAATTCCTTTAAATATCTTTGTATAGTTCTTACACAAACTCCCATTTCATTGGCTAAAGTTTCTTGAGAATAAAACATTTCAGTACCTTTATAGCACTTACTTTGTATAAGATAATTAAGCTTAAAAGCTCCATTAGATATGTTCTTATTTAGACAATCATCATATATAGCTGTATATGATACATTATTTCTCTTTCTTTGCTCTTTAGATATGTTTATAGATTTTCTTTTATACTTACTCATTTGTTAAACTTTCCTTTCATCCGTCAAATAAAAAAGCCTCTATATAGAATTAATCCTAAAAAGATTAAAAAACTCTAGAGACCTATTGACAACTGAAAGTATATTCTTTATACTATATACATAAATTATATATAGTCATTTAAGTTCTCAACGATTCTAGATACTTTGGATATCTACGTAGTCGGGTTATATAAGTGCTGTAACACTTATATAACTGAGGGCTTTTATTTTTTTGTTTTACTATGTTTTTTATTATAATATAAATTTTTCCTTATTACAAACTTTTTTTGAAGAATAATATAAATATGTTAATATTAAATATTGTAGAAGTTACATATGGAAAATTTAAAAGATATTATAGAAACATATATTGCTGAAATAGATAAATTACATGAAAAATTATTAAAGGAAGTTTAAATATGTTTGGCTTATTAGATATATATATATACTACATAAACAAAGCATTATGAAAATTTAATGAAATATATCCTATTCCATATTTTTTTCATATATTAATTTATAAAAATATTCAAAATAGAAATCTTAAAAATCATATTGATGAAAAAGGTAAAGTATTATATGAAAAAGTAATTATCTAAAGTATTTTTGTTAAATTACCTTGTATATTAAAGAAAATTATGTATAATTTAAGGTATATTTTGTAAACAAAAAGGGGTATGAAGATATTTATGGAAAATTTAGAAAAAATAAAAGGCTTTTTAGATTTTATAAAGTCTAATAAAGATAATGAGGAATTGGTTAATGATACCACCAAACAAATAATAAATGAAATAACTTTAAGTAGAGAACATAGACTTAAATTAGAAAAAGATTTAAAAGAAAAAAATAAAGAAATTTGTGAGTTAAAAGATGTAGTAAAATCTTCTCAGTTAAAAATTAAAGAATTAGAAGAGCAGATTTTAGTTTGTCCAAATATACAAGAAGAATCTAATAAATTAGATCTTGATGAAATAAAAGGATTATTAGAAACATTAGCTCAGCAACAATGTAATTTAAGCATTAGTTTTCAAGGTTTAAAAGAAGTTAGCAGTAAGCAAGCAGAAAATTCAAGAGAAAGCATAAAGGTTTTAAAGGATAATATTAATCTTATAAATAAGGTATCTAAACAAAATGCAGAAACTAATAAAAAATTAAGAAAAGTTGATGAGCAAAATATTAATCTTACTGAAAAGATTGAATATTCAGTAGAGCAAATGGAATTTAATAATAAAAATATAATTGAAACAGTTACAGTAACAAATAGTTTATAAAACTTTATAGAAAGATTATAAAAATATAAACTATACTGCGTACGTAAAGAAATTTG
>JANZXU010005611.1:0-17859 GCA_027576215.1 Amissidens hainesi | reverse complement strand
GAGCATATCAAAATAAATTAGCAAAATACGATTTAGTTATATTGGATGAGTTTGGCTACATATCAAGTGATAGAGAAGGGGTAGAGCTACTCTTTAATAATCTTTCAGCAAGAACAGGCATAAAATCAACAATAATAACTACCAATTTATCTTTTGATAGATGGGGAGAAATATTTGGTGATCCTGTTATGACAGCAGCAATGACTGATAGATTAACTCATAAGTCTTTTGTAGTAAATATGAATGGAAATTCTTACAGAATGAAAGAAACTAAAGCTTGGTTAAGCAATATTAATAATCAATAAAGGCTTGTCCTTATGGAAGAGTTTTTATGTATTTTTCGGAAGAGCTACTAAGTATAAAATACAAATAACAACATATAACATATTGTTATGATTTTAAAAAATAGTTTATTATTATAACATATACACTATAAACATTTTTAGATTTTAGGAGGAAGAAATGAGTAAAATATTATTAGTAGAAGATGAAGATAGTATAAGAGGTTTTTTAAAAATAAATTTCTTAAGAAATAATTTTAATGTAATAGAAGTTGACAATGGTGAAGATGGCATAAGGAAAGCTTTGATTGAAAAACCAGAAGTTGCAATTTTAGATATAATGTTACCTGGTATTGATGGTTTTCAAGTTTGTGAAAGATTAAGAACAGAATTTCCTAAAATAGGAATAATAATGCTAACAGCTAAAGGTCAAGATATGGATAAAATAATGGGTTTAGAGTATGGTGCTGATGATTACATAGTAAAACCGTTTAATCCTATAGAGGTTACATTAAGAGTTAAAGCTTTATTAAGAAGAATAGAGAAAGAACATAAAGAAAAAGATGAAAATAAAATAATTTATGAAAAATTTGTTTTAGATTTATATTCTCAAGCTTTATTAAAAGATAATTTGGAAATTGATGTTACTCCAAAAGAATTTTTATTAATGAAAATGTTTATGGAAAACCCAGGTAAAGCTTTCAGTAGAGATGAACTTTTAAATCTAATATGGGGAGTAGATTTTTTTGGAGATCCTAAAATAGTAGATGTTAATATAAGAAGGCTTAGAGCAAAAATTGAAGAAACTTCCTCAGAACCTAAATACATAGAAACTGTTTGGGGTATAGGATATAGATGGAAAAAGTAAATAGATTAGGGGACATAAATGAAAAGTATAAAAACTAAACTTATAACAAATTTTTTGTTAATAATTTTTTGCACAACTATGTTATTAGAAGTTTTATTTACGATTTTTATACAAAAATACTTTTATGATAGTACAGAAGCTCTTTTAACTAATCAAATAAAAGTATCAACTAATCTATATAATAGATATTTTTCATCATCACCTCTTATTGAAAATATTTATGAAAATGTAGATGTATTTTGGAAGCAGACTAATGCGCAAGTACAAATATTGAATACAAATGGTAAACTTCTTTTAGATTCATTAGGCGTTAAAGAAAGTGATATTATTGATACCACGGATGTAAAAAAAGCTTTAAAAGGGCAACAAGGAAGATGGATTGGAAAAGTAAATTATCATAATAATGATGTCTTATCTGTATCATATCCTTTGATGTCACAAAAAAAAGTAGTAGGAGTCTTAAGATATACTACATCCTTAAAGGAAATAAATAAAGCTATACGAGGAATAACTATAGTATTTATATTAATAGGTACATTAGTAATGATAATAAGTATATTATTAAGTTATGTATTGGCTAAAGGAATAATAAATCCTATTAATTATGTTACTAAGATTGCTGAAAAGATGGCTAAGGGAGATATGACTATAAGAACAAATGATAAATTTAAAGAAGGAGAAGTAGCAAAATTAGCAGAAACATTGGATTATATGGCTGAAGAAATTTTAAAAAGAGAAAATTTAAAAAATGAATTTATTTCTTCAGTTTCTCATGAGCTTAGAACTCCATTAACAGCTATAAAGGGATGGGCGATAACTTTAAATAGTGAATATACAGATAAAGAGCTACTTGAAACTGGTTTCGATATAATTGAAAAAGAAACAGATAGACTATCTGCAATGGTTGAAGAACTTTTAGATTTTTCAAAGCTTATATCTGGAAAAATTCAATTTAAAAATGAAAATATAAATATTTCAGAAATAGGACATTATATAGATTTATATTTTTCTCCAAGGGCTAAAAGGGATAACATATATTTTAATGTTGAAATTGAAGAAAATTTACCTAAAATAATGGGTGATGGTGATAGAATAAAACAAGTATGCATTAATTTATTAGACAATGCTTTTAAATTTACAGATGAAAAAGGTTCTGTTGAATTAAAAATCTTTAAAAATTTTAAAGATGAGATTGAAATAATAATAAAAGATAGTGGTTGTGGAATAAGTCAGGAAGAGCTTCCAAGAATAAAGGAGAAATTTTACAAAGGTAAAAATTCAAAATCTCAAAATGGAATAGGATTATCTATTTGTGATGAAATAGTTAAATATCATGGTGGTTCTTTAGTAATTTTTAGTAAACTAAATGAAGGAACTATAGTTACGGCTAAAATTCCCATAACTAACGATGAAGGAAAGAATTAATATGATTAAAAATATTTTTAAAATTATTTTCATGCTTATAGTTATTTTTAATTTAAATGGTTGTGGTAATTTTCAACAAACGGGTAAGACGATAGTTGCGCCTAAAGCAAATAAAACATTAGCTACTGGAACATGGAAAGTAGAAAAATACTTTCTTTTAGATAAAAGAATTGCTGAAGAAAAAGATGGTGAAAAATTAATTGATAAAAATATTTATTTTAGTAACGATTTTGCTAAGATAGGAGATATTTATTTTACTATACCTAAATACAATTTAAAGGTAGTAAATTCGAGATACTACTTTTTATATGAATATAAAGTAGATATTGATAAATTAAATATAGATAATAAAGAAGCAAATGTTATTTTAGTATCAGATAATAATAATGGATGTTGTGAACTTATACTTGAACATAATAATAATGGATACTTATATTATAATGGAATATTATTTTGGGTTAGAAAAACTTCTCAAAAAGTAGACAAGTTAGAAAATAAAATTAATGAAAGTAAAATTAAAACAACTATAAAGTATAATAATAATTTATATGATGATCCAACTGGAGTTTATTTAGGCTTAAAAACTAATAGAGAGAAAAAAGAAGATGGAACTTATACTGAACCTAAATATAGAACACTATGGATATCTTTTTCAGATGGAAAGTTAAATGAAATTAAGGAAAGAAAAAATATTTTACTACCTAGAAAAAAAGGATTTTGGGAATTAAAAGTAGATAATATTAATAAAAATAAAAAAAAAGTATATGAAAGAACTATAGCAATTGAAAAAGATGATAATAAGCAAGAAAAAAAAGAAATTGATAAGTTGAATAATCAAGAAAATCATTATGAAGATATAATGTTTATAGGAAACGATTATGTTTCACTAGAATGTTATAATGGCAAAGATATTAAAAATAAATGCAGTGAATATAAAATGTTACCCGTAGATAATTTACAAGCTGATAAGGGTATTGATATAGGAACATTATTGGGAGATGATGCTAAAAAAGCTTTTAATTCTTCTTTTGAAGTTAAAAAAAATTTATTAAAAGAGGATAAAAGTAAAAAAACTGGTGACATACAATTGAATTATGAAAACTATACTATGTTAAGAAGAAATGGTCATTGGGTATTAAGTGGAAAAGCTAAAGATAGTAATTATAATTATGAAATATTTAATATTCAATATTTACCACCAAAAAAATTAATTAATTATGATGTATTATGTGTGAATTGGAGTATGATAAAAGATACAATACCATCAGCTACAGATTCATATACATCTCCTAATTTTAGAATAACAATGATTTTAAACAAAAGCTATATATATATATACGAAATCGAAAATGGTAAAATAATAGGACAACCATTAACAAAAATAAAATTGAACAATAGTGAAACAGTAGTGATGGCAGAATGGGCTAATGGAGAATTTGTTGATAAATGGGATAGATTTTTTATGAGGGATAAAGAAAAAAATAATTAAAAGGTATATAGATATTAAATAGTAGTTTTAATTAATATCTATATTTTTTATATAACTATTTATAAATAAAGTTAAATGATATAATTTATTTATAAATATATATGTTCTAACAATGAAACTACATTTTTAAATCAACATTTATAATAACTTTAATTCAAAAGTTATATGAGTTTAAATGTAAAATGATTATTAGAACTTATATACTATATAAGAGGGGGAATTAGAGATGCATATTATTGATTGCAAAGGACTTGCATGTCCGAAACCAGTTATAAATACTAAAAAATATTTTGATTCTATAGAAAATGGAGAAGCTCAGGTTATAGTAGATAATGAAATTGCTAAAAATAATATATTAAAATTAGCAAACTCTAATAACATAGAAAATGGTGTTGAGTTTAAAGATAATATTTTTATAATAAGCTTAAAAAAATTTAAAAATGAAAAAAAAGAAGTTAATAAAGATACTTCTGTTATAATTATAGGAAAAAATAAATTAGGTGATGGTGATGATACGTTAGGTATAACTTTAATGAAGAGTTACATATATGCACTTTCAGAAAGTGATAAAATGCCTACACATCTTCTATTTTTAAATAGTGGGGTAAAACTAACTATAGAAGATTCTGGAGTGTTAGAAAGCTTAAAAATTTTAACAGATAGAGGTGTTGAAATATTAAGTTGTGGAACTTGTTTAGATTTTTATAATATAAAAGAAAAATTAGCTATTGGTGAAATAACTAATATGTATAATATAGTTGAATTGATGAATAATGCTAAAAATACAATTAGTTTGTAATTTAGATTTTAAATAAGGAAATAAATATTTTATTAATAAGCCCTAAAAAGTAAGTACTATGTTAATATATTTACTTTTTAGGGCTTATTAATTTTTAAAGATAAATATTTAGGTTAAAATATATATAAGAAATCTTTTAAATAATATAGGAAGGTGAATTGAATGAAGATTTTAAAAAAAGGTATATGTTTAACTGGAGAAATTGTAGGATTTTCAACAGAAGCTTTATTTAGAGTAGGTGGAATAGGAATAAATATTTTATATAAAAAAATGCAAAATGGTAATAATAAAAATATAGAGAAAGTAGCAAAAAATGTAGGTGAAAGAGTAAGTAATTTAATAATTAAAGAAAGTAAAGGTATTGCTGAAAATGCAGATAAATTAACGGACAATTTAATAAATAAAACAAAAGATATTTCAAGTCAAGCAATTGCTAAAGAAGTTAGAATTTATGGAGATACAGATTATATTTATGAAAATGAAGAATTAGTCAATGGAGAGTTTAAAATTTGTGAATAAATTAATTAAAGATTACGAAAAGCATTTCTTTTTTAATGCACTAAATGCAATAAAATATTTTTGTAGAGTTGATAATGAAAAAGCCTCAAATCTTATAGTTGTATTTGGAAATTTACTAAATTATATGATTTTTGATAATAGAAAGTATGTTAATATTTTTGAAGAACTTGAACAGCTTTCTTCTATGAAGTTTATACAAGAAACAAGGTTTAATAATGAAGTTATCATAATAAAAGAAGAATCAGAAAATATAAAAATTTCCAAAGGAATTATTCTTTATATATTTTTACTAGGATATAGTCTTAATATATTAAGATTTGATAAAGCTAAGATACAAATAAGATCTAAAAATAAAGCTATAAAAATAAAAATGATTTCGAATTTAGAATTAAATATTGAAGAAATTAAGCAGAATGCATTTTTTCAAAAAATACATGATAATATAATTAATTTAAATTCTAATTTGAGTTTAAGCTTAAATACAAATGAATTAAATTTTGATATTTCTTTATAATTATTGATAGAAGGTGCAAAAATGGTTAATATTTTAATTGCTGACGACGAATTTTTTGCTAGATATTTAACTAAAGAAACATTAATTAGAAATTTTAATAGTGTAAATATTTATGAAGCTGAAAGTGGGAAGTTAGCTTTAAAAATATTAAATCAAAAAAACATAGACATTTTAATACTTGACTCTTGTTTAGGAGATATGTCAGGAGAAGAAATATGCGAAATTATAAGAAATAAAATGAAAAATTATAATATAAAAATAATTTTATCTACAGGTTTATATTATAATAAAAATAATAAGTTATTAGAACTTGTGGATAAATATATAATGAAACCTTATAGTGATGAGGTATTAATTGAGATTGTTAATAATTTTACAAAAGAAGGAGAAACGTAAGTTTGTTAAAAATAGTTATTATAGATGATGAAAGACTTTCTGTTGAAGAATTAGATTATGTGCTTTCAAAAGATGCTGATGTAGAAGTAGTAGGTAAATATACAAATGTTATGGAAGCTATAAAATTTATTAAAATGGCCAATGTAGATGCTATATTTTTAGATATATCTATGCCTGGAATGAATGGATTTTTAGTAGCTGATCAAATTAGAGAAATAAATAAGGATATAAAAATAGTATTTGTTACAGCTTTTGATAAGTTTGCAACTAAAGCTTTTGAAATAAATGCTAAGGATTATATTTTAAAACCTTTTTCACAGCAAAGAATACAAATAACCTTAGAAAGATTAAAAGAATGTGAAAATAAGGTTAAATCTAGTTCTGTTAAAAAAATAAAAAAGATACCAATAGAGAGAGATGGAGCTTTAAAACTTATAGATACAGATGAAATTTTATTTTGTTATTTAAAAGATGGAGTGGTTTATATTGTTTCGCAAAAAGAAACTTATGAGAGTGATGAAACTTTAGCTGAAATAAGTAAAAGAGTAGAAGATTTTAACTTTATAAGATGCCATAGAAACTATATAGTGAATTTAGATTGTGTTGTGAAAATAGTTCCGTGGGTAAATAGTACTTACTTATTAAAGATGAAAAATTACATAGAGGATGTTCCTGTAAGTAGAAGCTATAGTAAAGTAATAAAAAAAATATTTAACTTATAATTTAATAAAAATGATTTTAAAAAGCACTAAAGCTAAATATTACTGACTTTAGTGCTTATAATATTTACTTAGATTTTAAAATCTGTTGGATCATAAGTTTTAGCTTTTGGTTCACCAAAATTAGCCCTTACACTTTCAGCTATAGGATTATGGTTTATATGTTTTTTATGTTTTTTTTGTTTATTGTTTTTATTAGCCATATAAAATACTCCTTTCACAAAAGTATCAATAATAGTATGTCCTAGAACTTTTATAATATACTTTCAAAAATTTTTGAAATTTAAGTTTAGATTTCAATAAAATTTTAAAAAAATGTTTAGATTGATAGATGATTTAAATTTAAGTTCAATATTTAATTAATGTTATATGGTAAAATAATTTAGTAATATTACTTTCAGAATGGTGGTGTAACTTTGAAAAATTATGATATTGTAGTAATCGGAGGCGGAACGGCTGGAATGGCAGCTGCAATTTCTGCTAAAGAAACTGGAGTAGAGAAAATTTTAATTTTAGAAAGAGAAGAAAACTTAGGTGGAACTTTAAATCAATGCATACATAACGGTTTTGGAAAAAAAGTATTAAGTTCATCAGTTACAGGACCAGAATATGCACAGCTATTAATTGATAGAATTGAAAATTTAAATATAGAGTATAAATTAAACTCAATGGTTTTAGAATTAAATCACGACAAGATGATAACATATGTGAATCCTGAAGAGGGTATGGTAGATATTAGTGCTAGATGTATAATTTTAGCTACAGGAAGTAGAGAGAAATATACAGGAAATATAAATATATCTACTAATAATTTTGCAGGAGTATATACTGTAGGTACTGCACATAAGTTTGTAAATATTCATGGATATCTTCCTGGAAAAGAAATTGTTATGGTAGGTTCCACTGATATATCCTTAATAATAGCTAGAAGATTAATTATTGAAGGAGCGAAGATAAAAACTCTAATAGAGTCTTCAAGTCATTTAACGGCTAAAAGAGGAGGAATAAGAGCTATTGTAGAACAATTTAATATACCAGTTCAATTTTCTACTGTAGTTACAGAAGTAAAAGGAAAAGAAAGAGTTGAGGGCGTAGTTACTTCTAAGATAAATGAAAAGAGTGAAATAATAGAAGATACGAAACAAGAAGTAGATTGTGATTGTTTATTACTTTCTGTTGGGTGGATGCCAGAAAACTGCTTAGCAATAAAAGCAGGAGTTGAAATTTCAAAAAGAACAACAGGACCTAGAGTTAATAAACATTTTGAAACTTCAAAAATAGGAATATATGCTTGTGGAAATACAATACATTCTCATAGCTTTGCAGATGATACTACTTTAGAGGGATTTGAAGCAGGGAAACAAGCAGCACAATACGTAATTAGATTTTACAGAAATAAAGAAGAGTAATAACATATAAATTAATGAAAATTTAAAATAATAAAATTATTTTTTATCAGATGAAATTAAAAGTCCAGCAATAGATGCTATTAACCCAATAAACATAATAGAAATAGTTTTTGTTATTTCAAATGATTCTGTTCGAATTTCTGGGTAGAAAAAATCGAAAAGAGAATTAGAAAACAAAATTAATAGTAAGCCTAAAGATAATAGCAATATTTTAAATTTAAATTTATTCATACAATACCTTTTAAAAGATAATTTATTTATTTAATTATATAATAAGCTTTTGTAATATATTACATATTGTTTTGTTAAAAAGGATATTTATTTGAATTATAAAAAGGATGTAGTTAGACTTGTGTAAAAATAAATTTAATTACATCCTTCTTGACTATTCTAATAAATTATTTTAATTTAAAATATTCTTTCAATTTATCAAATACAATTTTATGTCCCTCTTCTGTTAAGTGAAGCCCATCTGTATAAAAAATTTCTTCTAAAGGAACAACCGAAGATAAGTCAATTACTGTTATAGGAAAAGAATTTTCTTGAATTTCTTTTTCTAATAACTCTTTTAGCATTAAAATATTTTCATTAAATTTATCGTAATCTATGGAAGAAGACCAGTGCTTTAAGGCTAAATCTTTTAGTGCGAATGGTGGCATTAATATGTAGGTTTTTAAGTTTTCTGATAGAGCATCCTTTATTAAAAGCATTAAGTTATCTTTTACAAAGTTTACAGAACGATTTTGCAAAAAATCATTACTACCACCCATTATTATTGTTTGACTAAAGTTATCAGATTTAATAACTTGATAAAACCTTGAAAGCATTCCTGTTGAGGTATCACCATTTACTCCTTTATTTATAAAATTATCAAATGAATAGTTATTTAATAAACCCACCCAACTATGAGTTTTTCTAACTCCATATCCAAATGTTAAACTATCGCCTATACATAAAACTTTCATAAAAAGATCCTTTCTATACTATATGTAATAAAATTAAGCAAGAAGATAAATACTAATTTATTGTATTATGTGTTTAAGTTAAAAATCTTATATAATTTGCTTATAATTAATTATCTCACAATGAAATAAAATATATAAGATTTATAATATAAATTGAAGGCTATTGTATTTTAAAATAAATTATAAAAAGGAGTGAGTAAGTTTTGAAAACTATAATAATGGATGGTGCTATGGGAACATATTTAAAAGATAGAGGAATTGATTATAAGGAAAATTTAAAAGCAAATATAACTAATCCAGAGATAATAAAAATGGTTCATGAGGAGTACATTAAGGCAGGCTCGGAAGTAATATGTACTAATACTTTTACCTCACTTAGCTTATTACAAAATGAAGAATATAGTAAGTTTGAATTAATTATAGATTCTGCTCTAAAAATAGCAAAGGATGCAAGAAATAATTTTAAGGATAAAAATATAAAAATTGCTTTAGATTTTGGAC
Source organism: Amissidens hainesi (assembly GCA_027576215.1). Classification (NCBI taxonomy): domain Eukaryota; kingdom Metazoa; phylum Chordata; class Actinopteri; order Siluriformes; family Ariidae; genus Amissidens; species Amissidens hainesi. The sequence goes on along the minus strand of JANZXU010005611.1, from coordinate 7,974 downwards.
CTTTATGGAATGTAGCTCAGGAGAATTTAATTGAAATTTATGAAAAAATTTTTAAAATAATATGTAATAAAACATTTGACTATTTAATGATAGAAACTCAATATGATTTAAAACAAACTCTTATAGCATTAAAAAAATTTAAAGAAATAAATAAACTTATAATTCTTAGCTTTACTTTTAATAATGAAAATAAATTATATTCAGATGAAAATATAAAACAAATTTTAAGTGAAATAGATAAAATAAATATTAAAAATTTACTTGCTATAGGTGCAAATTGTTCTTGTGGACCAAAGAGAATGCTTAAACTAGTTGATGAGTTTAAAAAACATACTAATTTACCTATAATTATAAAACCAAACTTAGGAAATCCAAAAAATATTAACGGCAAATTAAAGTATGATTGTAATTTAGAGGAGTTTAAAAATGATATGAAAGAGATTAAAGAAAAAGGGGTTACCTTTTTAGGCGGATGTTGTGGAACGAATCCACAGTATATAAAAGTTATATCATCCTTGTAAGGCACCCTTTACATATCTTAGTTTTTCCTTTGTCAGCAGTTATAAAATCATTATTTTTAATCTTACAGCCACATATATCACAAAAAATAAATTTTGAGTTATCTTTATTTACGCATGGTGTTTTAAGTGGTTTAGTTACTTTTTTACTATTTGGAGGAGGTGAGTATGATTTTTTAGGAATAGGAGTTTCTCTTTCTAATATTTGATAACTTATTTTAAAACTACTTTCTCCAAATAGTTCTAGTTCAAAACGAGGATTTTCCTTATCATAAAATTCTTCTATTATTATTTTAGTAATTTGAGCATCATTAATAATAAGTCCACTTTTCTCTATTCCATCAAAAATACTTTTTGTAACGTTATTTGTATCAGGATGACGTTTTTCGCTTTTATAATAAACTTTTAAAATAGCTATTAAGGCTTCATCTAAAACAACATTAGGGTTTTGATTTCTAGTTTGAAAAGCTATTTCTTCTTCATATACGGCATATCTATCGTGATATTTACCAGAGTTTGTTGGCAATATAGCTCGTCCTTGTTTATTAAATAATTTAAAGTTGGATTTGGTAATAGGAGAGCCACTAACTATTACTTTGGCATAGGATTTTTCCATAGGATTCTCCTTAATTTAAAATTTTTAAAATTATAATTTCTATTTAATAAATTTCGTTAGTCTAATTAAAAAGTTAATAATTAAATTCTAGTATATTAATAGTTACTAAGAATACTACATACTAATTTTAAAGTAAAGCAAAGCTTTTTTCTATACCAATAAACTGTAAATTGCATTGATTAAGATTTATCAATAAAGTATAATAACTTATGATTAAAACAATAGAATGAGGTATACTTATGGATAAAAAAATAATTTTAGCTATAGAAAGTAGTTGCGATGAAACTTCTGCTGCTGTTGTTGTAAATGGAAGAGAAGTACTATCTAACGTAATTGCGTCACAAATAGATACACATAAAAAATTTGGAGGAGTAGTTCCAGAGGTTGCATCTAGAATGCATATAGAAGTTATAAATGGAGTAGTTGAAGAGGCTATAGAAAAAGCAGGAATAACTTTAGAAGATGTAGATGGAATAGCTGTAACTTATGGTCCTGGTTTAGTAGGAGCTTTATTAGTAGGATTACAATATGCTAAGGGATTAGCTTATTCTTTAAATAAACCTTTAATAGGAGTAAATCACATAGAAGGTCATATATGTGCAAACTTTATAGAACATAAGGATTTAAAGCCACCTTTTGTTTGCTTAGTTGTTTCAGGAGGACATACATTCATAGTTCATGTTAAAGATTATGGAAAGTTTGAAGTTTTAGGTGAAACAAGAGATGATGCTGCAGGAGAAGCTTTTGATAAGGTAGCAAGAGCAATAGGGCTTGGATATCCTGGTGGTCCTAAAATAGATAAATTATCTAAAGAGGGAAATGGAGAAGCTATAAAGTTTCCAAGAGCAAATTTCCACGATAATACTTTAGATTTTTCATTTAGTGGATTGAAATCAGCAGTTTTAAACTATTTAAATAAAATGAAAATGACAGGCGAAGAAATAAATGAAGCAGATGTAGCTGCATCTTTCCAAGAAGCAGTTATTGATGTATTAACACATAATGTATTAGAAACATGTAAGAGAAGAAATTTAGATAAGATAGCAATAGCTGGGGGAGTTGCTTCTAATTCTGGTTTAAGAGAAAGAATGATAACTGAAGCTGGAAGAAGAGGTATAAAAGTTTTATTTCCATCTCCTATACTTTGTACTGATAATGCAGCAATGATTGGTAGTGCAGGATACTTTGAACTTATTAGAGGTAATATCTCTGACATGAATTTAAATGCTAAGCCTAATTTAAAATTAGGTGAGAGATAGGGAGATAGAAAATGAGCTTACTTCCATATTCGAATGGATTTCATGGGGAAAAAATTAAAAGAGAAATACATCCTTTTAATGTTATTAAAATTATAGGAATAATAATATCATGTATTTTAGTATTAGGATTTTTGTATCAATTTATATCTAGCAAAATAGAAGATAGTAAAATGGTTAATGAAAATAAATTTGTAAGAATTGAAGGTAAAAAATATCACTATAAAATTGTTGGAAAAGGCAACTTAATAATAGTTTTTGACGGTGACTTAGGTACCCAGTTTAATCAATGGGTAAAAGTTATTAAAAATTTAGAAAAAGAACATAATGTAAGATTATTTTTCTATGATAGAGCTGGATATGGATTCAATGATTCTGGTTTAAAACAATCTCCTAAAGAACAAGCTAAAGATTTAAGAATGATTTTAAAAAAGCTTGGGATTAATGGTTCTATGGTTTTAGTAGGGGAAGGTTATGGAAGTTTAGTATTAACTAATTTTGCAGATTTATATTCTAAGTATGTTAAGGGAATGGTATTAATAAATCCTATAAACGAAGAAGAATTTAAAAATAAAGAGTTTACTGATATTTATAAAAAACAAAAAATAGGAAGTAAAATAAATGAAATAGGTTCTTATTTTGGATTTACAAAGATTTTTTATAAATTAAATATATCAAAAAGTCCTTTAGGATATATTAATTATTTAAATAAAGAAAAACAAAAAGAATTTAAAGTATTTAGAAGTAGGTCAGCTTACTCATCAGCTTATTATGATGAATTAAATAATATTATAAACAAAAATAGCGAGTCTCAAAAAGATGGCTTAATAGGGGATAAATATTTAACCATATTAGCTAATAAAAATAAATTCTTTAATTACCAAAAAGATTTAAGTAAACTAACAGCTAATAAAGATACTTTAGAAATTCTAGAAATAAACAATAAAAATGATATCGTTTCTTTTGAAAATGCAAATGATATATCAACATCTATACGACAAATGATAAAAAAGTATAAATTAAGTGAAAAACAAAAAGCAAATAATTAGGATTAAGGATTGGTATTGATTAGATTTAGGTTCAATATCAATCTTTTTTGTTAATATTTATAAGCTATTTTTAATAATATAGCAAAAAACAAGTTTAAAAACAAATTTTTTATAAAAACTTAAATTATGAATTCAATATTCTAAAAAATTAATAAATATAGTTTGTTTTGACATGAAATTGTAACATTAATATATTAAGATAAGAGTATAGAAATACATAGCTTATTTGGAGGTATTATAATGAATAACGACAATAACTTTAATGATAAAGATAATAAGGACTTAAATAGTAATATAATAGATGAGCCAAGTTTTATAATGGTTGATAAAGATGATGATTATAATAGCCAGTATAAAAACAATAATTATAATCAAGGAAATAATAAAAAGAATAAAAAACCAAAAAATAAAATTGTAGGATTCGTAGCAGGTGGAATTATATGTGCTATGTTAGGTGGAGCAATAGGAGCTACGGGAGTATATTTTCTTACTAAAAATCAGTTGAAAAAAGATGTAAAAGTTGAACAGATTCAAAATGGACCAGCAGAATTTGCATCAGTCAAAGGAAATTTAACAATACCAGAAGTTGTAAAGAAAGTAGCTCCATCAGTAGTTACAGTTTCAACTAAAAGCATAGTTCAAAATAATTTTACAGTACAAGAGCAAGAAGGTGTTGGAACTGGATTTATAATAAATAACGAAGGGTATATAGTAACAAACTTCCATGTAATTCAAGGGGCGAGTCAAGTAAAAGTTACTTTTAGTGATGGAAAAGAAGTAAATGCTAAAATAATAAATTACAACCCGGAATATGATTTAGCAGTTATTAAGGTAACAGATAAGATAGAAATGCCAGCTGTCGCAGAGCTTGGGAATTCGGATGGGCTTCAAGCAGGAGATCAAGTTATAGCTATAGGAAATCCTTTAGGAAAAGAATTTGCAGGAACTGTAACTGAAGGGATAGTTAGTGCAACTCATAGAGTTATAGATATGAAAGGTAGGAAAGCTACATTCATTCAAACGGATGCAGCTATAAATCCTGGTAATAGTGGAGGACCATTATTAAATGCTAAAGGTCAAGTTATAGGAGTTAACGCAGCTAAGATTGGCGGAGATACTCAAGGTATTGGTTTCGCAATTCCTATAAATATAGTTAAAGAAAATTTAGGTCAACTTTCAAAACCTATCTTAAAATTAGGAATTCAAGTTAGAAACGTAGATGAACAAACTGCAAAGGCTAATGATTTAGTACCTGGAGTTTATGTAGTTGGAGTTCAAGAATTTAGTCCAGCAGAAAAAGCAGGACTTCAAGCAGGGGATTTAATAACAAAGGCAGACGGTGAAAGAATAAAAACTGTAGATGAATTAAACAAGGTAAAAGATAAACATAAAGCAGGAGATAAATTGAAGCTTCAAGTTTATAGAAATGGAAAATATATAGATATAGATGTAGAACTAGTTGAATAAAATAAACCTTAAACAAAAGCTTATCGAAGTGTTAAAAACTAAGATAAGTTTTTTTGTTATACGTTAAATAGTAAATGTACATTGGTATTCATTAGGGAGATGAGAAAATGAGAAAGTTAGATGAGGTGTTAGAGGCATTAAAAGAGTTACAAAGTAAAAAAAATACTGGAATAAGTGCAAAGGAATTAAGTGAATATACAAAGCAAGATAGAGCAAATATAAGCAGATACTTAAATGATTTATATAGAGAAAATAAGGTTGAAAAAATAGAAGGTAGACCTGTTCTTTATAAGATTAAAGAAGAAGGATTTGAAGAGAAAGAAATAATAAATAATAAGAAACTTTCTAATAATATAGAAAATTTAATAGGAGCAGAAGAGTCTTTATCAATACCTATACAACAAGCAAAAGCTGCTATGCTATATCCACCTAAGGGGTTAAATACTTTAATCCTCGGAGATACTGGAGTTGGTAAATCTTTATTTGCAGAGGCTATGTATTCTTTTGCAAAGGATAGTAATATTCTTTCTAAGGATTCACCTTTTATAAGATTTAACTGTGCTGATTATGCAGATAATCCTCAACTTGTAGTGGCACAAATATTTGGAGTTAAAAGAGGTGCTTTTACAGGTGCTGATAAGGATAAAGATGGACTATTAAAAAAAGCAGATGGTGGAATATTATTTCTTGACGAAATACACAGATTATCTCCACAGGGGCAAGAGATGTTATTTACATTTATAGATAAGGGAGAGTTTAGAGTTCTTGGAGATACTGAAAAACATATTTCTGCAAAGGTACAAATAATAGGTGCAACAACTGAAGACCCTAAATCACATCTTTTAAAAACATTTATGAGAAGAATACCTATGGTTATTAAGCTTCCTAGTTTGAGTGAAAGAAGCTTGAAGGAAAGATACTATTTATTAGAAAACTTTGCAAAAATAGAATCTTCAAGGTTATCTAAAAGCATATATTTTGATAAAAATTCTTTAATTTCATTTTTATTATATGATTGTCCAAGTAATATAGGCCAATTAAAAAGTGATATCCAATTATCTTGTGCAAAGGCATTTTTAAATTATACTGCAGGTAAAAGCAATATTATATTTGTAGATCAAAAAGATTTGCCACTTAGAATTCAAAAAGGAATAATGAAATTTAAAGAATATAGAAGAGAAATAAATGAAATATTTAATAATATGGGAGATATAATTAAATTTTCTTATAAGAACAATGATATAAAAGAGTTTAATTTAGAAGAGGAGCCTAAAAATGATGATAATCAATATTTTTATTCTTTAATAGAAAAGAATATTGATATGTTAAGAAAACAAGGGATAAATGATAAACAATTAGATGATATTCTTAACATAGATGTTCAACAGTATTTTAAAAAATATATGAAAGAAGTACCTAATAAATTTAGAAAAGATGAAATAAGCAAAATAGTTAATATAGATGTTATAAATGTTGCAGAGAGAATGTTAGATATTGCATCAAAAAAATTAAACAGAGAATTTGATGAAAGGGTTTATTTTGGATTAGCACTACATTTACAAGGAAGTATAGAGAGGATAATTTCAGGTAAAAAAATATTCCATCCAAAGTTAAATGTTATAAGAGTTGAATATGAGAGAGAATTTATTTTAGCTATGGAACTTGTTAGAATACTAGAAAATAAATTTAATATAGAAGTACCCTTAGATGAAATTGGGTATATAGCTATGTTTTTTACTCATATTTCTTATGAATCTAATGAAAAAAATTTTGATAATGTTGGGGTATTAGTAGTTATGCACGGAGATAATACTGCAAGTAGTATGGTTGAGGTAGCAAATAATTTAATTGGTCAAAATTATGTAGAAGCTTTAGATATGCCTTTAGATATGAAGGTTGAAACTATGTTTGAAAAAACCAAGAAAAAAGTAAAGGAATTAAACAGTGGCAGTGGAGTCTTACTTTTAGTAGACATGGGTTCATTAAATAATTTTGGTGAGATTATTCAAAAGGATACAGGAATAAATATAAAAACAATTGATATGGTAAGCACCTTAACAGTTATAGAAGCAGGAAGAAAAGCTCTTAATGGTAGAGATTTAAAATCTATATATGAAGCTTTAGTAGAAACAACAAGTAAAACTAGATTTCAAAATAAGATAAAAGAGAAAAAAGGCTTTTTAATAATAACAACTTGTTTTACTGGAGAAGGCACAGCAGAAAGAATGAAAAAATTTATAAAAGGTAATATTAAAAATTTAAATAATATAGAAATAAAAGCTTTAAATATATTAGATAGAGAAGACTTTATGCAAAAGGTTGAAGTTTTGAGAAGAGAATATGACATAATAGCAAATGTAAGTGCAATTAATATTAATTTAGAAGACATTCCTTTTATATCGGCTTCCAGAATATTTACTGAGCCTGGGATGAATAGATTAAGAAGCTTAATTGAAAATGAACAAAATTACTTAAAAATAAGTGAAGCATTAACACAACAAGTAAAAAATATTGATAGTAATAAATTAATAGAATATATAAGAGATTTTACTAAAAATATAGAAATGAATTTAAATCTTAATTTAACTGAAGATGTTAGAGTAGGAATATTGATGCATATATTTTTCTTGATAGACAAGCTTATTTGTGGATATAAGGAAAGAAAATTTAAGACTCTTGATGAATTTAGAAATAAATATAATAAAGAGTTTATCTTAGTTAAAAATGGGCTAAAGAGTTTAGAAAAAGAGTTTGATGTAAATATAAATGATAATGAAATAGCTTATATCGTAAAAATGATTTTAAGCAATGCAGTTGCTGTGTAATTTTATTAATTGTGTAATGAAAAAGCTTACAATAGTGTAAAATTTCATTACACAGTTTAATATATATGTAAATGACAATATATCTTAATCTTAGAAAGATTTTTTTAAAATAAATCCAAAGTAAATATTTGGCATAAGAATTGCTTTGAATATTAGTGTACTTATAAATTAATTAAGTGTTTTTAGGAGGAATTTATTATGAAGAATATATTATTAGTTTGTTCAGCTGGAATGTCAACAAGT